>SKCR01029733.1:0-245169 GCA_019454045.1 Zanthoxylum bungeanum
CAACTTCGAAATTGGTCGTCCTTCTAATTTCTTCTTCCATCACCGATCTATTGACTATATTCTCACGTGTCTAACTCATATTTTATGATGTGTTAATTATGTCCAGATAATTATTTTAATTCATTGAGGACTTTTGTCGAACACTTGGTACGTTTAACGTTAATATTTCCGCACTTTTGCTTATTTCTACTTCTGTAATCTTCCTAACATTTTCCTTTCATCTCAAATGAGTTACTCACTTCTTAATCAAGCAAAACAGCCCTACTTCCATTACTTGGCAGCCAAATCCCTCATCACTTTACTCCATAGTTTTTATACTTCAATACACACAATTTCACCATCAGCTCTTATAAACTTACTGCTCTATTAATCAACTTACAAACACTTTAACCAAACATCATTCCACCTTAAACTCACTCTTTTCATGTATATAAAAAAAACAATTAAATATCAGCCCTAGTCACTGCCGATTCTGATCCCAAGGAAAATCTACCATTTTATACATTAATAATTCATAAAATCATTACCATCAACTATCTTAGCACAATAACTTATATATTCACAACTCAAACACACCCACATTACCTATAGATCAATTAGTTCTCTAGGGTTTATTGTGTTGTTTTTGTTTCATTCTTCTCGATCCCTGTCTTCTCTCTTGCTCTCTTCTTCTTCTGTTTCTGGTTTCGGTCTTTCTCTACCCCCTCTTCTCGGTTCTGTTTTCTTTCTTCCTTCGTGCTTTTTGTGTTCCGTGTGTGTTGTGTGCCTGTGCATGTGCCTGTGTGCGTGAGTGGATTTATTTTATCTCTGTGAGTGTGTTCATTTTAAGAGTGTTGTGCGTGTGAAATAAAATGTGTGTCTAATATATACCCACGTGTGTGTGTGTTAATAATATAAATATATAATACATGAGTAATTTCATAGAAATATCTAGATTTATCTATTCTCATGTAACAAATTACAATTTAATCCCTTTTTATTTAATTTAAATAAAACTTATAATCAATTCCATAAAAAATTTTCATTTTACTGAAAAATAAACTTCGCACTCGGACGCGGCCTCACGCATGGAAAAATATAATTTACACGAACACATTAAAATAATTCGGGATATTACAGGTAGTTTGGACTCTTCCTTCTGACATGCATCGTTGATTGAAGCACTTTACAGGTTGGCTACAGTACGTTGCGTGTGGCATTGGAGAAAACATATTGAGGTGACAAGCCGTCAGGTGGCAGATTTGCTTTCGGCGAAGACAGTCTTGGGGCAGAGAACCCGTCAATCATTTGGAAGCCGCTTGGGTGACATCATTGAGGCATGGTAACAGTGTAAATCTCTGAGTATATAAGGAGAAGTTCAATTCATTTGTAGGGGAAAAAATGGAGAGCAAAATTTGTAATACAAAAAGAATGAGTACTACTTGTAAAAATAAAAGTAAACTACTCGGTTTCCTTCGAATCTGCCCATAAACAGGTCGGTTGAGCTAGTTTCTGTAATAAAAACACCATCACTTTGTGCCCATGGACGTAGGCTGGACTTGCTCCGCCGAACCACGTTAAAACTCTCTGTCAACTTTGTGTGTATATTTCTCGCTTTTTGCTATAATATGATTTTGGTCTTCCCTAACCAAACAAATTCAAGGCTGAAAGAGGATTATCTCGGGAGTATTATCCTGATATTGCCCCTGAGATGAAAATCATCCGTCAACAAGATTATTGAAATTTCGTGTTTTGTCTTTAAGGACCGTGATTTGGGGGTGTAGAGTTCAGGATCTGATCTTCAGATCATGAGTTCGAATTCAAGGATCGTGATTTGGTGGTGTAGAGTTCAGGATCTGATCTTCAGATCGGGAGTTCGAATTCAGGAAGTGTATTTCTTGTAGGGACAATCAGAAATTTTATATGTTCCACTTAAGCCTGAATCGAATAGTTTAATAACGAGATTTTCAATATTTCCAAAAAAAAAAAAATTAATAATAATAATTGTGTTGAATGGCCTAATATAATAGTGTCGTGCTTACATGAAATTCCTTAATGACGATCTTAGAAAATTCCACTAGAATCAAATCAAATGGTTAGATTTTATTTAAGTTTGGTTTCAAATTAAGTACATTGATTGTCATTAAAACATTGCATAGTCTTAATACATTGATTGCCACCTCAATGAAGACCACTTTTGATCTCAGCGATGGCAGTGATGGAGATGTGGCTGTTGATTCATATCATCGCTATAATAAGGTAAGATTGGTAGAGGATTTGTGTTTTCTCATATATTAGTATTTTTAAAGATTTTAGATGGATTTTTATATTTTCTTTTTCCCTTTTGGTTTTTATTATATTATTATAGGAAGATGTTGGAATGATGAAAGATATGAACCTACATGCTTACAGATTCTCCAATCATGGTCTAGAATATTGCCAAGACAGACAATCTTTACCTTCTCAATAATTTACTTGTAAGTATGGCTTCTTTTCATTTAGATTTATTTCAGGTTTAAAATTGGATTAATGATTAACAACATGTCTCCACATTTGTATTGTTATGGCAAGCAAGTTTTTGCTTATGAGATCTTAGGTGACACAGCGTCCTTATTTGGTCGGTTGATTAAAGCGGCAAGTTTTGTTTTCTTCAGCTACTATATATATATATATATATATGAAAATGTTAGAAATTTTACGTCAAATAATCCGATACGGATTTAAACTGAGCAGATAATTAAATTCTTATAGAAAAATATACTCCCTATATATGGAGTCGAATTCAAGACCTGACAATTAAATCGTAAAATCTTTATTATCAAATCATATTCATTAGGGAAAGATAAGCGGGATATAATATTGTCACTTAATAATGAACTCTCATCAACGACTTTTTGCCTAATAATTTACCAGGTGTCATTTTAGTTTCTTATCTCTTTCATTATGTGGCAGCTTTTCTGAGAAAGAGAACCAAAAAAGCTCATGGCACATTCTTTGTTAACAGCTGTGGGGTTAGAAAACGTACATTCTGAAACTTTGAAAATAAAATCAAAGGTTCCAAACTTAAATTCATGTATTGGTTTCTGAAATCAAACAACACGAATGCCGATATTTGAGCTCAATTGTAGTGACTCTCTAATTTCAATCCCTATCAGCCAGGTGCACAATCAGATTGGTTTTTAAATATTTTAATAAACGGTGTGTTTAATAGAGATCATTGTCAAAGAGTATAATTATATAAGTTCTTTTTATAATTTAGGGAACAAACGTTTAAATATAAGTTAGCGTCAATGTAAAATTATGATTTTATAAGTATTAAAACTAGCGTTAAAATATATGTTTGGCAGAACGTCGAAACACTAGCTTAATATTAGTGTGAATGCTCTAACGATTGTTTTTTCGTTAAAATAGCAATATAGGAAATCAATCCCTCGAATAAATCTCATTCACCAGTGAATTTGTTTGGGAACTAAAAGCAAATTTAGCAAACAGACTAGAAAAACACAGAGGCAATGATTTACGTGGTTCGGCAGAGAGTGACTCCAACCTATATCCACAGGAGAAAAATGATATATTTTATTTCTATTCGGGGTCAAGACCGACCCGAGCTACAAGATGAGAGAATACAAAAATAAAAAATAAGCACATCGGGTATTACAATAATGCCCAATATAAATCTCTCAGATGGTTGGGTGCCGACCTGTTTTCTCTCTCTCTATCATTAACTCTGCAACTCTCAGTTTCTCTAAAAGCTGTGAGATACAAAATTTGCTAACATTTGAATCTGAGACTTCAATATATTTATATAGGTTCTCAAATCCATTATTCAACCAACCCGTGACACCGACCGTCGTCACTAGGCTGTCATCGCCCCTATATTGCTTTCCCCAACAACTCAATAAATAGTTGTATTGTCATTGGGTTCAACTATGCCATCAATAGAAACCCATCATTACAACCTCTTAACCACAGCCACACAGTTTGTTGAGCGACAATATATTAATCAACTGCTTCGATACTGTTTCGTCTTATGAATAACTAGTAAATTCTTCCTCTAATGAGAGTCGTTGATCAATTTCTGTCATCATTAGTCTTCTAGAAGTTCATCTCCTCATGTAGGGTATACGTCATATGAACTAGATACAAGTCGGCCCGTGGTCCCATATTTGGATCGAGTTCCTAAGGTGGATGATACTCCTTAAAACCTGCCCAACTCATTTACCAGGTCGGGTCGGTATCATCACTTGCGGATCTTTCCATGAATCCTCTAATAACCTCAAATCCATCATTTCTTCATTAGGTCGGGTTGGCATGAAAACTTACTTCACCCTCAACATGCTATGCCCTTTGGAGAACTTTTTTATACCACAAGGTCGGGTCCTTCGATTAAAATATGTATGTCTCTTCAAGCCTTGGGCCTTTATCATCCATTTTTGGCTTAGTATGATACCCATTCCACCCCTCATCGATATTTGAATCTTTATCAGAAAGAAAAACCACCATCGACAAACTCTTTGGTTAGAAGCATTGCCGCATTTCATTCCAGAATCATGTACCATTTTTTATTCCTGAAATCATCAAAAAGATTCCAAATTGATAAAACCATTAGATGATATATATAGCGTAGCGAGAACATTAATTGAGTCAATTGATGTAAAATTTTATTTTTACAAAAAATGGTAAATATTTTTCATTTTAATGGAAGCAAATTAAAAATTATATATTTTTTAATTAAATAATATAATATATTTTAATAGATATCGAATTGAAAGGGAAATCGTCGGCTCGACTTTTTTTTATAACTCCGCACTTGGATGGTGTTATTTCTCAGCTGAAGCAACTCTATGCGAGCAAAAGCTATTCATGTCCAGCACCCAAGACATGGGCACCAAAGGACGCTCATAAAATACAAGAGTGAATAAATAAATAAAAATAAACAAAACAAAACAAAACATATGATGGTAAATATCATAATTTTACCATATAAAAATCGATTGTATAGTATGATGGAGTTGGTGCTTGGAGTGCCAATCCGAATTGTACATTTTATTATTTATTAATAAAATAACTATAATTTTCATTTCATACCTTATTAATGGTATTGTCATTATGCTTATTAAATTGATATATAGATATGCTAAAAATGACATCGACCTTAGAACAGTTTTGACACTAGGTGTAAATTATTCTTAAAGTAAATATTCCTAGAAATTGGTTTTGGAATACGGTCGAATTCCCATAACCTAGAAGACTAGCACATATTGTATATTAGAATTGGAGTTCCAATGGTTTAACCCGATGTACCATGAGTTTTGGAAACTCGTATAGACATGTGGGTATTCATTGAAGCGAATACTGAATGACTCATAGGTGATTCCTATTAGTTGGAAGTATACACCACCGTCAATAGAAATCTCCACGAGTCGAGTAGCATACGTAATCATTTGACTATAAGATAATATTGATTTTGTGTGAGATACTCCACACTTTGATGCAATGTATGTCATAAATCTTTCATGGTCTGGCCTCTAAATGTTCGTTGGGTGTGGATCGATGCACTCAGTAATCAAGTGCGAAGCAAAATAGGATCTGTCGGCTCGTATGTGTAAAATAAGGGGTTTAGGTATCCATATGAGTAAAGTCACGATTCTTAAATCTTTGGCCAAAATCGATCACCTAGGGTGGATCGCATCAGTTATGAAGAATCGTGGCACTACAAGAATTAGACCATTTAGCGTCGAATTGTTTCGACGCCATAAGTTAATGTTTCGACGCCAATTATATTTAGCGTCGAAAAAATTAGACGCAAATAATGGACGATAAAATGTCGACGAAAACCACTTTTAGCGTCGAAATAATTAACTGCGACGCTAAAAAACAGTATTCTGCGTCCAATTTATTTCGACGCTAAAGTAAATTGTTCTTTACTTTTAGCGTCGAAACGTTTCGACGCTAACTTATATTAAAAAATAATTATATGTACGCTTACAGCGGCCATTTTTGATACTATTAGCGTCGAAATATTCGACGCTAAAAGTAAAAAATTTATTTTTTTAAAAATTAGTAATTTACTTATTTTTTGGTCTAAAATATTTAATTTAGTTGAAAAAAAATGTAATTAATGACGAAATATTATATTGAAATTTGTTTTAGAAAAAAGAAATATTATATTAAATTTATTTGTTCAAAATGTTTATACAAAACCAAATATAAAATTAATTGCTACTGTGATGGAGGGACGCTCGAGCCCGATGCACCATGACTCATTGAGGCCTCGAACATCTGACGGAAAGCCAGCAGTTGCTGTTCCAACTGCTCCATCTTCTTCTCGTGGTCCACCGTGACCTGTTGTAGCTTCTCCTTAGTCTGTTGCAGCTCGTCTCGGGTGCTGGCTAACTCGTCTCGAATAGATACATTGTCTGAATTACCACTATTGCGTGCAGATGACGTTGGCTTCTTACAAGTGCCAAGACCAACGTTGTAAGCTGTCTGATTCTTGAAAACCAATTGCGACAGCTGCTCATCTGGTATGGGGTCGGTCCCTGTCTCCTGAGTTGATGTTGGAGTTCCAGCATTTCGTTCTGTTTCAAAAAATAAGTTAATATTAGAATTTGAGAAAAAAATTTAACATATATAATATTAAATATTTTATTTTAAAAACTGAAACTTACATAGCAGCGTTGGGCTTCTTCATTTATCCATTTATTCTTGTCATTGTAATGCGTCACACGGAAAAAATCTGGAAATGATTGCACCTCACCTGTGTTACTCTGTATAAACATAAAATAAATTCAATATTATTCCAGATAGTAAAAACAATTAACTGTTAAATTTTACGTTAGGATATATTTACCTCAGAATGTTCGGCACGATGTTGGATAAATGGCTTCGAACCTGCACGGTGGTTAAAACGCAAGTGACTTCGATTTTCCGCATTTGTGTGACATTTATCCTGTATTCACCAACACTGTAAGTACCGAAAACAAAGACACTTATAAATTTTCGTTTATTTCAAAATTTACCTCGTGTTTTTTTTGCTAGACCAAAGCTCACATAAGAATGTCCAATCTTGTTCCTCTATAAAATCAGACTTGTGTTGTGGAGCATTTGAAGGTCCATGTTCGTCGAATATTGGTTTCAGGACTTTTGTTCTATAATCTTTATAACTTTTCCTCATGTGGTAGTCAATATATTGTTGGACATTCACTTGGGTCAGATCGAAGTCGAACCATTCCTACATGAAAATTCGAGTAAAAATAAGTATCAAATAAAAATGTTAAATAAAAACAATATCGAAAACTTACAAGTAGCGAAGGGAATAGCTGGTTCATTTTGTCTCCCACGGTATCTTTCTCCAAGATACGTAGTTTTGGGGAGCTTCATATCGAGCTGTAGCTCCTATGGCTGTATTAAACGCTGAATTATGTTGTCCGACTTGAGTGTGTCCATCATCTGATATCTATATCCGAATACGGCCGTGAGCCTTAACGTACTTAGCCACCCCCCCAGGCCACGGGTGCGTCCTCGACCCTTCACTGTACTGGACTCATCGGTGCTAGCAGAGGAATCACCAGGGCCAGTTGCCCTTGCTGATGTAGATGGAGTCGCGGTAGCCCATTTGCGATTGCCCGGTGCCATCTGCAAAACCCGTCGCATTAGCGTCATCAAATTCCAAAGTTCTTATACATATACATACATATCCATACAAGTCAATACAACTTAACAAAAGCGCTTATCACATCGAATGCTTACTTTCGTAAGTTTCGAATTCCAAAACACATACAAACATTCCAAAACACATACTATAATATATGAACTTTCGAATTCCAAAACACATACAAATATTCCAAAACACATACTATATATACTATATGAACTTTCGAATTCCAAAACACATACAAACATTCCAAAACACGAAGTTAAACGGAAAACAATCGGGGGCTGCCTGTTCTGCCCAGAATTCTGCCAGTCCCCGTCCCTTTAATTCGTCGCAACTCATCCTTCATCATTATCATATTCGTCCCTCTAATTTCGACAAAATCATCATCAAGCATCAACAATAATCATCAACATCATCAACACATACAAACATTCCAAAACACATACTATATATACTATATGACTTTCGAATTCCAAAACACCATACAAACATTCCAAAACACGAAGTTAAACGGAAAATAATCGGGGGCTGCCTGTTCTGCCCAGAATTCTGGGCAGAACAGCGAACAACCCCGTCCCTTTAATTCGTCGCAAACTCATCCTTCATTCATTATCATATTCGTCCCTCTAATTTCGACAAAATCATCATCAAGCATCAACAATAAACATCAACAATCATCAACAAAATCATCAACAACCATCAACAATCATCAACAACAATCATCATCAACAAGCATCATCAACAAGCATCATCATAAACAAGCATCATCATAAACAAGCATCATCATCATCATCAATGATTCCACTCCTTTAACAATCATCATCAACATAATCAACAAAATCATCATCATCAACATTCATCATCATCAAGCATCAAATAAAAATCAAAAAGTGAGACTCACCTTAAATTTGTTGCTTGCAATGTGTATAAGCCGAGAATTGCAGGAGAATGTAAGGTTGGGCGAATTTGGGTCGTTTGAGCAGAAGAGAAGAGGTCTATGGTTTTAGGGATTTGAACGACATTTAGCGTCGAATTTAAGTCTTTTTTAGCGTCGAAATTTTCGACGCTAATAATTAGGCGGTCTATTAAAATTTAGGGTTATTTTTCCGGGAAATTTAATTTTTCATATTTAGCGTCGAATAACAACTTTCGACGCTAATATCACCTTTAGCGTCGAAATAAATTCATTTTAGTGTCAACAATTTAGACGCTAACAAATTGGCGGTTATTAAAAATTAGGGTTATTTTTCCGGGAAATTTAAGATATATGGCGTCGAATAATTCGACGCCAAATGTCTTACATTTGGCGTCGAAATTATTCGACGTTAAATGTCGTTAATTTAGCGGCGAAAATTATATTTCGACGCTAAATGTATATCATTAAAAATAATAATTGAAAATAAATATATCATAGTTATACTATTAATCATTACGTTATATTTCAATCATATCTAAAGCGTAATTAAAATCAACAACCATACATTATCCATATAAATTATTCATCCATTACAAAATACTGTAACTTCATAATTAATCACTATTATCGTCGGTATTTGAGGATTCATGACTGGAATCGAAGTCATCTTCAGTGTCAAATTGTTCTTCACTTGCTACTTCAACGCTCACTTCAGAATGAGGAATTAGCTCAACGTCTGTACTAGCTCGAGTTAATGTGATATTTTCAGGAACGTTGACAGTTGGTCCAACAAATATTTGTTCAGAAACTTCAAAATTGCCCGAGACTTCTTGTGTTTCATCTGATATGTCAACTCTATCTTTCTCCTGCGTGTCCCAAATGGCCCTATGTTGTAACTTTTCTACCACCATCCATCCAGTTCCTAACTTAGGATCATGTATATATATCACTGAACGTGCTTGCGTACAAAAAATGTATGGATCATTCTTGTACCAACAACGTTGAACATTAATTGACGTGAGATGATTACTAACTTGAATTCTCCTCTTTCTGGCATTAGTGTCAAACCACTTACATTGGAATATCACAGTATGTCGTCTGGGTCGATATATGAACTTAATGACCGATTGCAATACGCCGTAGAAGTCAATTACATCTGAGCCGTGTTCTCCTTGGACTACAATTCCAGAATTTTGAGTCACATGATTAACATCTCGCTGTTCGGTATGAAATCTAACTCCGTTGACAATACATCCACTGTACTCATACGCCTGCATTTGAGGCCCATAAGCCAAAGAAACCAACGAGGATTGCGAGTCCAATTGACCATTTTCCACTTGATTAATAATCTGACAATGAAATATATGTTAATATAACAAACTGAAATGTCTAATGTTAGGATCAAAATAAATATAAAATATTATAACTTACAGTTGTCTCAAACCATTTAGGAAATTCTTTTTGTGGGTTTCATCAACATTATGGTCACCAGCAATTTGTAGCATTGTTAGATGTTGCCTACAATAAATTATCACGGTTAATGTATGGAAAAAATTCAGTAATGATGCACCAGAAAAACTTACATTAAATACGGTTGCACTTCATCACAATTACTCAATATAAACCAATGCGCACGTTGAACTTCCTGACGGGTTAGTAATTTGACACCTACTGCCCCAAATGGTCTGTAATTTTGACGGAACACTGTGATCTCTTGGCTATTACTTGCATCTCCATCGTAGTTTCGTGGCCGACGATTGAAATGAGTTTCAATATTCTGCATGTACATCGAACAAAATGTTATTGCTTCATTTATTATAACAGCTTCAGCTATTGAACTTCAGGTCGTGCCTTGTTTTTGACATATTGTTGTAATCTCCCAAAGCTCTGCAGATATGACAACAAGTTTGCATTAACACTAAATTCTATGCACAAAAAAACGGTTACAAATTTTCTTATATAAAACTGTATATATATATATATAGTACCTCTCAATGGGATACATCCATCTGTAATGGACAGGACCTCCCTTTCTAGCTTCATCCGGTAAATGCACAGCCAGATGTACCATGACATCAAAGAAAGCGGGTGGCAAAATTCGCTCCAGCTTGCATAGGATTATCACGATTCCTCGCTCAAGGTCGTCAATAACAGATGTGCTTAATGTCCTCTGACACAATTGTTTAAAGAAGCCACATAGATCAAGTACGGCGTCGCATACATTCGGGGGAGATAAGGTCGAATGCCAACATGAAGGAGAATCTCGAGCAGCACATGACAATCGTGACTCTTTAATCCCGTTATTGTATCATCTCTGACCCAACGCCCAATATTGGATGCATAATTATCAGGGAATTTAACCATTTTCAGCCAATCACAGAATGATTTTCTATCCGATTGATTGAGCACATAACTAGCAGGAGGCTTAATAAAACCTCAAGAGGAGTCTTGTAAATGCAATTCACTGCGAATTCTAAGATCTTGTAGGTCCAATCTAGCATTTACAGTGTCTTTTGTCTTACCTGGAATATTGAATAGTGTACCCACTAAACTCTTACAAATATTTTTCTCTATATGCATTACATCCAAATTATGTCGCAAACTCAGAGTCCCCCAATATTCTAACTCAAAGAAAATACTTTTTCCTGTCCAATTCAACTCTTCAGGTAACCGTTTTCGATTTTTATCTCTATTATTAGGATGTTTACCTGGTGTGCTGTCTTTGAGATGTTGATGTTGGCAAAGTATGTCAAATGCAGACAATCGATTGGGCTTACTCTGAGGTTCATGTTGCCCGTTAAATAATTTACTCCTTCGCCAAGGATGACTCGACTCAAGAAATCTCATGTGCCCCGTGTATCCGATTTTATTCCGTAATCGTTGCGAAGGTGTATGATCCGCACAAACTGGACATGCCATGTATCCCTTAGTGCTCCATCCAGATAATGAACCATAGGCTGGAAAAAATCATTAATGGTCCATAATAATGCGGCATGCATCTGAAAATACTGCTCTGAAGCTGCATCATAGGTATGCACACCCACATTCCATAATGTTTGTAACTCATCGATCAATGGTCTCAAGTAAATATTTATATCTTTACCATGTGAACGTGGACCAGGGATAAGCAATGACATAAACATGAACGGATCCTTCATACATTTCCATGGAGGTAAGTTATATGGAATGACAATAACGGGCCAGATGCTATAAGAGTTGTACATATTCCCAAATGGGTTAAAACCATCAGAGGCAATACCTAACCTGACATTACGGGGGTCCTCAGCGAAACGGGGGTACATGTCATCAAATTCCTTCCATTCGGTTCCGTCCGCAGGATGTCTAAGTATGCCCTCCGCACCGATCCTCTTTTCATGATGCCACATCATATCAGTCGCTGTGTGTCGTGACATGAACAATCTCTGCAGCCTGGGCGTTAAAGGGAAATATCGCAATATCTTTTGAGGCACTTTCTTCCCCATACCACGGACTTTGTACCGACTTT
The DNA here is from genome assembly GCA_019454045.1 of Zanthoxylum bungeanum. Lineage (NCBI taxonomy): Eukaryota > Viridiplantae > Streptophyta > Magnoliopsida > Sapindales > Rutaceae > Zanthoxylum > Zanthoxylum bungeanum. The sequence continues at coordinate 12,061 of SKCR01029733.1, forward strand.
CACCACATATCGGACAATGTTCAAGTGATTCATACTCGGCACGAAATAATACACAATCAAACTTACAAGCATGAATGGATTCATACCCCATTCCCAGATCACGCAACATTTTCTTTGCCTCGTAGTACGACTTAGGCAATTCGCTTCCAGCCGGTAACATTTGGGCCAGTAACTCTAACATCATATCAATACTTTTGTTGGTCATTCTGTTGATCACTTTAATGTGTAATAATTTCACAACGAAATTCAAGATCGACATTCCAGCACCTTCGAATGAATTTTTTTTGCCTCATCAAGTAGTTCACTAAATAAATTTTGATCATTTCCACTTAACACTGGCATGTCGCCACTAACACTATGACCAAGTTGTGGACCTTGTAAGTCATGCAAAATATCGGCGATCTCATCGTTTGCAGGTTGATTGTAACTACTGCTCCCTTCGCCGACATCATAAAACCGTGACTGAGAATGATACTGCTCACCGTGATAAATCCACGTACGGTAAGTTGGTGATATTCCTGGCATGTATAAATGATTATGAACTTCATCTAACCGCTTCCTTTTCCTATTCAAACAATTTGCACATGGACAACGAACACGACCTTCTGCATCAATGTGTTGCTTTGCGACTTCCATAAACTCAGACACTCCATTACGATATTCAACACTCAATCTATCCAGAGCGCTCATCCAATTTCTATCCATTTCAGCAGAATACCTAAATATAATAATATAATTATTAGATATCATTTTACAGTAATCAACATTACTAATTCAGTAATACTAATTTAAGCATATATATATATATTTGGTTGATAAATTAAATAGTTTACAAAAAAATATATTTTATTAATTAATATACTTACTCTACATATATGAATCATAAATCACTAACAAACAACATATAAACAACACATATAATCATAAAAATTGAAAATAATAAAGAAATATGAAAGAATAATTACCTTATCGGAAATTGATTACAATTTTATTGAAAATTTTTAGGAGAGATGTGAGGCTGTAGAGGAGAAATTCTCAGATTTCAGAGGATGAAAATGAAGAGAATGAGAGAAAAAACAGAGGGGGAGAGGGTTGGTGACCATCTGCATTTTAATCTATTTTTAGCGTCGAATAACCAACAATTCGACGCTAATTGTTGATGTTTTTAGCGTCGAAACCGTTTTTTCGACGCTAAATATCAACAATTAGCGTCGAATTTAATTTAGACGCGAAAGAGTCAAGGATCTGTCGGTGGAAGCTTCATAACTATTTAGCGTCGAAAATATTTTCGACGCTACAAGTATTTTTTTGGCGTCGATTATTCAAATTCGACGCTAATTGTGTACGTTATTAGCGCGAAGCCGTTTTTACGACGCTAAACATAAAACTTTTAGCGTCGAATTTAATTTAGACGCGAAAGAGTCAGGGATTTGTCGGTGGAAACTTTATAAACTTTAGCGACGATATATGTTCGACGCTAAAAGTATATTTGTGGCGTCGACACCTTTTGTCGACGCTAAAAGTGTAATATTTGGCGCCAAAAATTATTGCAATAATATAATTATTCAGCGTCGAATACTATTCGACGCTACAGTTCTGTTTTTAGCGTCGAAAATATTTTCGACGCTAAAACATTAATATTCTGCGTCGAAATTTTATTCCGTCGCTAAAATATGACATATAGCGTCGAAAATCATTTTCGACGCGAAAGCTCACTTTTAGCGTCGAATAATGTTTCGACGCTAAATATTTAGACGCTAAAAGCCATAATTCTTGTAGTGTGGATATGTCAACATGAGATGTGCGTCTCGGAACTTGACGATATATTCTATATTTCCTAAGCACAAGTCGGATAGCCTGCGATAGAGGGATTGTTAAACATGTGATGACCTCAACTTTTATAGTTCATAAAGGTCATTCGTGTTCTTTGCGAATTCGGAGGTGGCCGAATTACGTACATATTAGCTAGACTTATATGATGAACATGTCTTAACTTAGAGAGTCCCAATATGAAATATACTCATTGAGCACTGGGTAGCCGATTATTTTTGATAAAAGATAATATTCAATATCATAATTATCAACTAAGATAATCAAGTGTTATTGGATAACATTGATTATTTACTTTGACCTAATTGGATTAATTCAATAATTACACAATGGCTTAATTGTAAAATCATAATTATCTCTATCATTTGAGGATATTATGGTAATTGTAAGTATGTAATAATAAGTGGTTTTGGTTTGATTTAATTGGATAAAATCAAGGTGGCAAACATTTAACTAATCCATTTCCTAATCATTGGCTTGATTTAATTGGTTTAAATTAAAGTGGGAGACAATGGAGATTAGTCATACCTAATTATACATATTTGGACAAATTAGATTAAGCCCACTTAAAAGTTGATTATAATTTTTATTGATTAAAAATTATCTAAATTTTGCTATAAATAGCAAGCTTTAAGAAGATTTTAATTACAAGTACAAGAATAAGCAAATTCTTGAGAGATTAGCCTAAGTTAGAGAAGTATTTCGAGAAGCTTGTGAGGTCTCTAATACATTTCATTTAGGAGAAATAAAGATGAGATCTTGAAGTGGAAGCATTGGAAACAAGATTGGATCTTGAAGTCAAGCTTGCACACTGATGAGCGGAAAATATATCATTATTTACCACCCATTTTACTTAATATTTTATATAGTTTCTCAAGTTTTATGAACGCTTTGATGTGTTTTAGTTTATTTTACAGATAAAATAAAATTGGGACTTAATGGAATTAATCAAGATGAAATGTGGAACAAATAAGGTAAAAGCTGGACTTGACATTTTGATTTTGGAGATTGGAAACTTGAAATGGCGTTCTAACGAAATACAATTTCGGAAATTCTAACTTTGTGCAATTGTCATATTTTGGCCATAACTTTTTACTCCGATATCAGATTGAGGTGATTCAAGTTCTAGATTAAAGAAGATTCAAAGATATACAACTTCAAAGTTCATAATAATTTCAAATTCTGAAGTTTCCATGACCAAAAGTGATAAAACATTCGGAAGTGTGTTATTTGTAATTATTAAAGTCATTTTCAAAATTAAAAAATAATAAAAAAATAAAAATTGTCAAACTTTCACCAAACATGTTTGGTGGCGGATTTGGTACCATATTTGATTCCATGTTTGGTGGAGCAATTAGTGGATAAATTGGTGGAAATCTTAAGATTAGCCTATAAATATCAAGCTAAACTTTGTAAATTTTTCATGATTTCTTTGGAGGAATTTCTCCGTGAAAACCTAAAGGAAAGTGTCTTGTATATTTATTTAAGTTTTCTTGTATTTTCTTTTTATTTAATTAATAAAAATTTCTGTGTTTTCATTTCCAGCATGAGCAGGTAATCTCATTCTGCTGGGATGAAAATGTGAGACTTTTAATAAAATAAATTAGATTAATCTCCCTTATTAATTAAAAATTTGGATTAATTAGTTACTACCTACATGATCGGTTTAGGAGACAACCTTATTTACTGCCTATATGGTCGGTTTTACATTTCAAACATAATTTCCGCCTATATGGTCGGTTTAGGTAACAACCTTATTACCGCCTATATGGTCGGTTGGATTTAATTAAGACAAATAGAATTACCGCCTTTATGGTCTGGTTAAATATAATTAATTAATCGGCAAACATTGACAATAAGGGAGATTTCTAATTTTGAAATATTAAAAGTGGATCCTATAAGCTCAGTATTTTCTTTCATTATTGTAATTTTACTTTTATTTATCTCCAAGTTATTTTTATGATGTTTTGTTTATTTAAGTGTTTATTAATCCTAATTATATTTTGTAACTAAACATATTATCTAGGGGTGTGATGAATTCCACCGGTTTATAAGGGGTTATTTCATGTCTATGGTAATATAAAGGTTTATTTATTAAGTCTTAAGCTTAATGCTTCTTGTTAACTGGCCATTAATAAGATTGATGTGGTAAACTTAAAATTAACTTGACGAAGGAATTTTAGGTTTCAACCTTAGACTTAATAGCCCACGATCTTCCTTAAGGATAGATAACCCTTAATAGATTTCATTCCAGGATAGACATATACCTTTCAGGTGGGGGTAGCCACAATTGGAACGTAATCTTAATGAATTCAGGTAACTTGGTTAACATAGACATATGATTAATTGGGTTACACTGGGTATTTGCATCTGACCATCGACATAGGCTTTTGCATAATTTTGTGTTCCAGGTTAGTAAACCAAAATATTACACAAACATGAGATAACCACTTCATCTTTAAAAGATATTAGAAGGATTCACAACCCTAGATAATTTAATAATATTGATTTTACCATTAATTCACTTTCACACTATTTTATTTACTTGTTTTAGCTTAAAGTCACCATCCAATCAAATAACCAATCTATTAGATACTCGTAAACATTTGGCTTCATAAATTAATAGCTTCGGTATTAAGTCCTCGTGGGATCGATAAGTTTTATACTACTTGAACGATACGTGCACTTGCGTTATGCATGTGTGATCACGTCGATCAAGTTTTTGGCGCCATTACCGGGGACTTATTTATATTTTACTATTAATTTTGGAGTTAGATACCTTTATATGTGTCTAATTTTTTTTTTCTATACTCTTAACATGAAAGTTGATGCTGGATCCATAAGTTCACCAAATGGAGGAGCGCTGGAGTCTGAATCTTACAACCAACATGATGAGACGGTGAATTATGTCAACATTTTCAACAGACAGAGAAACAATCCATATTCCAACACCTACAACCTAGGTTGGATGAATCATCTCAATTTCGCATGGAGCAACAATTCAAGGCAAAAGAACAATCCACCACCATGATTCCAACAACAGAACAAAGGCCAGAAGTAAGAAAAAGAACCAGGAATAGTAGAAGTACTTGCCCTGTTGAAAAAACAACAAGCAACATACAATTCTATGTTTCAAAGCCAATATGCTTCTATAAAGCTACTGGAAAATAAAATAGGACAACTGGCCAATGCTCAAAGTTACAGACCGCAAGGAAACCATCATAGCAACACAGAACCAAATCCAAGGAACATGGGGAATGAACATGGAAACCATCATGCCATCACTTTGAAAAGCGGTACTGAAATTAACAAAAATTTTGGAATCAAGGCATCCACTGAGGAAGTTCCAAAAGAAAGCAACGAAGCTAATCCGCAGATGGAGGAAAATGAGGTAAAAGAAAATAATCGAGAAAGATTCACTCAACCTCCACCTTTTCCACAATGTCTTCAGAAAAATAAACTGGATAAACAATTTGCTCTATTCTTGGAGATCTTTAAAAAGCTGCATATCAACATTCTATTTGCAGAAGCATTGGAACAAATGCCCCAATATGTCAAATTCATGAAAGACATTCTTTCACAAAAGCGGAGATTGGGAGACTACGAGACAGTAACATTGACAGAAGAATACAACACAATCATTCAGAGGAAGCTTCCCCCAAAATTGAAACATCCTGACAGTTTCACCATCCCCTATATCATAGGTGAACATAACTTCGGTAAGGCTCTATGTGATTTAGGTGCTAGTGTTAACTTGATACCTTTTTCCGTTTACAGGAAACTGCAATTAGAGAAGCAATGTCCACCTCACTCTCTCTGCAACTTGCTGATAGATCGCTCATATTTTCGAGAGGTGTAGTTGAAGATGTGCAGGTCAAAGTCAACAAACTCATTCTCCCAGCAAACTTTATTATCCTTGACATAGAGGAAGATGAAGATGTGGCCATCATCCTCGAGAGACCATTCTTGGCTACTGGTCGAACCATTATTGATGTACAAAAAGGTGAACTAACCATGAGAGTACATGACCAATAAGTAAAATTCAATGTTTTCAAAGCCATGGAATTCCCGAATGATGAAAATAATGAGGAATGTTTCAGACTTAATGTGAGAGATGGTACCTTCAAGAACCTAAATAAAAAGAAAAATTCAACCGACAAACTTAAAGTATGTTAGCTGCATGAAGATAAAACGTACTGCACACTAAACAAGTTAAATCTTGAACTATAAGCAACTGAAGAGAAAAAACTCCACCAACTCAACGAATTGAAGGAATTACATATATAGCCTTTTGAGAATGCCAAAATGTACAAAGAAAATGCCAAGAAGAGATATTATGAGAAGTTAGTGCGCATACAATTGGAACCGGGGGCAGCAAGTACTGTTAAACAAATCAAGGTTGAAACTTTTCCCATGGAAGCCAAAATCAAGGTGCTCATGTCCATTCTTAATCACCCAAGTTTTACCAGATAGAGCCGTTAAGTTACATGATCCCATCTCTAATCAAACATTCAAAGTTAAAATCAAGTGTTTCAAACACTACTAGGGAGAATCAATTGAGCGACAATAAGAAAGTGTCACACTTTCAAATCCAGCCTAACATTCATGCAGTCATGTCTAGCTGACAACGTTAAACTTAGCGCTAGCAAGGAGGCAACCCATGCAATTTGTGTATATATTCAGATTTGTTGCATTTTATTTTTGTGTTTTTAATTTTATAGGTTAAGTCACAAACATGATGGAAGACGTTCTCGCAAATCTTCACAAATAATTTCCTTCTCTCCCTCAAAACTCTCTGATGAATGTCTACAAAGCTCACTTGGAACAAATGATACTTCTGATGATCGAAGGTATTCCTAATGACATTCATTGGATTGTTGAAGAACGGGTCCGATTGGTAGGTGAGTCATCTGACTATTTTATTTCATATCTGCCTGGTTTAGGAAGAAGCACATATGTTAAGAAAAGAATAGCTAAAAGACTAGATGTTTGCTATAAATGTGCAAGCATGACATGTAATACTCATTGTCGTTCTTTAAGAATGGCGTCTGATAACCGTGAAGATAAAATTAAATTCATTAGGGATGGCATGAGTAAGGAGTCTTTGGATGACATATCATTGACTCTTGAGATGCATTCCAGTGGATATGTGTATCATGCAATTTGCATGTTAAATACAGAATTTCGAAAAGAAAGGCAACATTTAAGTCCCGGGAATCTGACTTTAAAAGACCATGCTTGCCAATTTATAAGAAAATTGGATGAGAAGCTTGTCCCTGATGCATGGACGTCCTTCAAGCCTTACATGTTGTAAATATTTTTAACTCTTTGTCTTTAACTAATAATTGTGATTTGTTTTGATATTGTCTTTTATTTTCTCCGACAGGATTCAGACTTTTTGACTTTCACGATATATTTTACTGTTTAGATAATAATTATCATTTAGAATGTATTAGTGTTATTAGTCACCCTTTTTCAAGTTCTATAAATTCAACTCATCATTGCACTCTTGAAGGCATCCAAACTTGAGAAAAAAATATATAAAAAAATGGAAGCAACTTCAAGAAGCCGAGTTGTAAACATTTGTGTCTTTTGTGGTACTAGTGCTGGTTCTAAACTAGAATTCGTAGCGGCAGCACATGAATTGGATCGAGTCATAGCTGAAAGGAATATGCACCTAGTATATGGTGGTGGAAATCTTGGACTAATGGGGTACGTTTCAAGGGCCGTACAAGAAGGAGGTAGTCAAGTTCTGGGAATCATCCCAAAACCCTTAGCACAGAAAAATCTGATAGGATCATCAAACAGAGAGAAACTTATCGTGCCAAGTATATCCGAACGAATTGTGGAAATGATTAACCATGCTGATGCTTTTATTGCTTTCCCAGGTGGCTTAGATACGATGGAGGAAATTTTTACACTACTATCTTGGGCGAACTTGAACATACACCAGAACCTGATTGGACTGTTTAATGCTGATGGATTTTATGATTGTTTTGTGTGTTTCTTGATGATGCCTGAAGAAATGGATTCGTGTCGAAGCCTGTAAAAGATATCCTCTTCACTACCAGAACTGCCCATGATTTAATTGACCAATTTTTAGCATTTGAACCACAAATTGACCTTATCCTTTCCAAGATTAACTGATCTGATAATGATCGTGGTAAGAAGCGTCGAATAAATATAAATCTTAACCTTTAATTTTCTTTCTAGATGTAGAATTTCAGCTAACCAGATGTTGTCTTCTAAACTCTTCTTCTTCTTTTTAAGACATTGGGGACAATGTCTCAATTAGGTTTTGGGATGGGGAATAGTTGACTAGTATCTTGTATTTATTTTTCGTTGTGTTATTTTTATTTGATTTTCAGTCAAAAAAATTTTTAAATTCAAAAAATAAAAAAACCAAAAATAAAAAAAATATTTTGTTTTTTTTTGTTTTTAATTTGACTAATCAGATGGATATTAGTGTTTGAGATAGCTTCAGAGATGTATCTCAACCTATTTCATAACAAGTTAATTTTTGTTTATTTCCTTTTGAATTATTTAATTTGTGAATTCTCCATAATATTGATTAATTGGATCTTCATATGCTCAGTTGACAGGTATTTTCAACATGCATGGTAACATACGACCATGAGTCGTAAGCGAAAAGTTTGTAATATTTAGTGCTATAGTTTAATTGGAGGAAGCATCTAAAAAAAACAATGAAATTTACAGAAAAAAAATCTGAGATCCGAGTAATTAAGTCTGTATAGGTGTTTTAACACTTAGTGCCCTAAAGCCAACTGGTTTGGAAGTCACTGGCCCAAAGCTCGCTACATGGATTAAAGATGTTACAAAAATAAAAAAAACACATATGAGATCCCAGTAATTAAGTTCTTAGGGGTGTCTTAACACCTAGTGCCCTAAAACCAACTGGTTTGGGAGTCACTAACCCAAAGCTCGCTACATGGATCAAAGACGTTATGCAAAAAAGATATCTGAAATCCGAGTAATTAAGTCTATAAGGGTGTCTTAACACCTAGTGCTCTAAAGCCAATTGGCTTCGGAGTCACTGACCCAAAGCTCGATACATGGATGAAAGATATTGTATATAAATAAAATAAAAAAAATCATTGCCAAAAAAAAGATGTGAATTCTAATATAACTTTAGGACAAAAATATTAAGGGTGGCAATTTGGGTCAGGATTCATTTGTTTGTTCGATTCAATTCACTTTAAAGCGAATTCAGGTTTGAAAAAACGGATTCGTTTCATAAATGGGTCAATTCAATTCGATTCGTTTATTAAACGAATCAAATACGAATTTAAGCTCATAGATTCATTTATATGTTTATGATTCGTTTTATTATTTTCTTTTACTAGTTATTGTTATTTTTCATTTAAGATTCGAGAAATTATGGCTAATTACCATAAAAAAAAAATAATATTCTCGATATTTGATGAGATATTTTTAATAAATATATTAATTACATATTTTATATGTATATATTTATGAAGAATTAATGTAAATCAACTATGATAAATTATGATATTAAATAATATTATGACTAAATGAATATTCATATTCGATTCGTTTAATAGAAAAATCGAATACGAATCCTGATATTAGGATTCGTTTAATAAACTAATTGAATACGAATCCATCTCATTTCTATTCAATTCGTTGATTCGTTTTGCCACCCCTAAAAAATATTACTCTCTTTTCAACTACACTTATAAATATTGTGGGCACAATGATTTGATTAATACCTTGTTGGTTGTGGATATGAAGAATGGTAACAATAATAGGAAAATTTACTTATATGGTAATTTAGAAAGAAATAAAACAACTATTAAGTTGGATAAGAGTTTCACTTGTTTAGTCACTAACTTTTTTGATTTTTTTGCTTTTGTGTGCATTTGATTGACTTTTGTGGTTATCGTCACTGTAAGCCCCCACGAGACTACAACTCATCCACTAGGGACACCTATGGGTTTAAAGGCTTGTTGCATACGCTAAATGCAACCGTGATCCCTATGAAAGTGGCTTAGTTTAATTTTAATTGTTTGTTGCATTTTATTTTGTTATTTTGCTCAAAGACTAGCAAAATGTTAGGTTTGAGGTGGGATGAAAAATATATCATTATTTACCGCCCATTTTATAATATTTTGTATAATTTCTCGAGTTTTATGAATTTTTTGATGTGTGTTAGTTTATTTTGCAGATAAAATAAAATCGGGACTTAATGGAATCAATCAGGACGAAATGTGGAACAAATAAGGGCAAAAACTGGACTCGATATTTTGATTTTGGAGATTGGAAACTTGAAATGGTGTTCTAAAGAAGTACAATTTCGGAAATTCCAACTTTGCGTAATTTTCATATTTTCGCCATAACTTTTACTCCGTTATCGGATTGAGGTGATTCAAGTTCCAGATTAAATAAGACTCAAAGATCTACAACTTCGAAGTTCATAATAATTTCGAATCTGAAGTTTCCATGACCGAAATTGATAAAACATCCGTAAGTATGTTATGTGTAATTATTAAAGTCATTTTCAAATTAAAAATAATAATAATAAAATAAAAATAAAAAATTTCAAACTTCAACATTGTTTCAATGTTTGGTGGAGGATTTGGTGCCATGTTTGGTAGAGCAATTGGTTGGTGGAAGTCTTTAGATTTGCCTATAAATACCAAGCTTAACTTTGTAAATTTTTTATGCTTTCTTTGGAGGAATTTCTTCATGAAAACCTAAAGGAAAGTGTCTTGTATATTTATTTAAATTTTCTTTTATTTTCTTTTTATTTAATTAATAAAATTTTGTGTGTTTTCATTTACAGCATGAGCAGGTAATCTCATTCTGCTGGGATGAAAATGTGAGACTTTTAATATAATAAATTAGATTAATCTCCCTTATTTTAATAAAAAAATGGATTAATTAGTTATTGCCTATATGGCCGGTTTAGGTGACAACCTTATTTACCGCCTATATGATCGGTTTTACATTTCTGATGTAGTTTCCTCCGCCTATATGGTCGGTTTAGGCAATAACTTTGTTACCGCCTATATGGTCGGTTGGATTTAATTGAGACAAATGGAATTACCACCTTTATAGTCTGGTTAAATATAATTAATTAATCGGTAAACATTGAAAATAAGGGAGATTTCTAATTTTGAAATATTAAAAATGGATCATCTAACCCCCAACATTTTCTTTCATTATTGTAATTTTACTTTTATTTATCTCCAAGTTATTTTTTATGATGTTTTGTTTATTTAAATGTTTAGTAATCCTAAGTATGTTTTGTAACTAAACATATTATTTAGGGGTGTGATGAATTCCAATATCACCGGTTTATAAGGGGTTATTTCATGTCTTATGTAATATAAAAGTTTATTTATTAAGTCTTAAGCTTAATGCTTCTTGTTAACTGGACATTAATAAGATTGATGTGGTAAACTTAAAATTAACTTGACGAAGGAATTTTAGGTTTCAGCCTTAGACTTAATAGCCCACGATCTTCCTTAAGGATAAATAACCATTAATAGATTTCCTTCCAGGATAGACATATATCTATCGGGTGGGGGTAGCCAAAATTGGAACGTAATCTTAATGAATTCAAATAACTTGGTTAACATAGACATATGATTAATTAAGTTACACTAGGTATTTGCATCTGACCATCGACAAAGGCTTTTGCATAATTTCGTGTTTACGGTTAGTAAAGCAATATATTACACAAACATGAGATAACCACTTCATCTTTAAAAGATATTGGAAGGATTCACAACCCTAGATAGTTCAATAATATTGATTTTACCTTTAATTCACTTTCACACTATTTTAAGTACTTGTTTTTGTTTAAAGTCACCATCCAATCAAACAACCAATCTATTAGATACTCGTAAACATTTGGCTTCATAAATTAATAGCTTAGGTATTAAGTTCTCGTGGGATCGATACATTTTATACTACTTGAACGATACGTGCGCTTGCGTTATTCGTGTGTGATCACGCCGATCATACACTTTGGAAGTTCTCCTACAATTTCAACAAATAAGAAGTAGATTGGATCTTGCATCAAGCTTACTAGGTAATGTTTGATATTCTCATAAGCTATGTTTATTTGTGTATTAGATGCATGATCACATAGCTTAATGTCGAAATAAGGCTAATCAATTATGTTAGGATACTTTAGAAGTATAAACACAACATGCTTATAATTTAGGTCAAAGATGTTCATGTGACCTAGAATTATTCATTATACATTCTTTATTGGGATTCTAAATTGATTTGTGTATTGGATTCAAAATTTACGCAAATGCGTATTTTGAATAAATTTATATTTTTGTAAAAATATTTGATATTTTGAAAAACTTGTTTTTATTCTATAACATGTGTTAATGTTGGTTTTGATGTTAAAAATTAACTTTGGGTGTTTTTGAAGTGTTTAGGGAAGACCGGAAAAAGTTAGGGTCAAAGACCCTAATTCATTTAGCTCACTGGAATGTGAGCTGAAGGAAATGAATTTTCAAAGAAAAAAAAAATGATGATGTGGGTGCTCGCACTGTATCTCCTACGTACTCGCACTGCGCGTAACAATTTTGTTTTCTCTCGTTCTCCGGACTTCAATTCAATCCGATTTTTTCCTATACACTCGTAATGGAATGTAGTATTTTATTAAATAATTAAAATTACACCCATACTTGATTTCCATGGGTTAGACCCATTTCCGCTGTCCAGGGCACCGATCCGACCCTAGGGGTTCCACAACTGCCCCAACAGAATGGTATCAGAGCAAAGACTTAACAACACAACACATGTTTTGAATATATGCCATAGTAATTTTTATTTAATTATGTGGTTATGTATTGCTTGTTTTAAATTAAAATTTTGACCTAATAAAGTTAATGACTTGATTGTCATAAATTTCTCGTGATTCGGTGATTACTTTTAAGTAATAGTATTAATAATGTTGGAGCATTATTGGATGGTCCGTCTTGTCAATACATAGATGAATGAGTTCTTACTGCTTATATCTAATATCGTAATTAGTGTGAGGGTATAAGTGCTCGGAACTTAGGTCTCTCCAGTAAAACATTAGATGTAGCGTGATGAGTTAACGCAGTCACCCAATATCGTCATTAGTATGAGGGTATACATACGAAACTCATTAGTGCACATTGACAAGTATTCACCTAGAACGTGTCCTAATTCAATATTGTCATTAGTGTGAGGATAAGAAATGGTTCAGGACCAAACTAGGAGTCACATGAATGTGATTGACCTTGGAGGTCTACCTAATGTGTTTATAAAGGCCAATATCGTCATTAGTGTGAGGCTGGAATAAATGTCATGGGATCCACTTCCCGCTAAGAAATTTTGATAGTCAAATTTCTATTTTTCCGTTAAGGGAGATTACGAAATTACGTAAAGTATTAGGAAGGCACTAATAAATTTAAAATTCCATAATCAATTAGTGTTATTACTTTTGAAATGAAAATTGTTCCGCTACTACTCAAAAATATTATCTTGTAGATGGCTACCGCTAATCCATTAATGAAACTTTTGGATTCCAAAAAGCTAAAAGGAGCCGAAAACTATTTCGAATGTGAAATAAACATGTGTTTTGTCTTGGAGTATGAAAAGTTGACTTATGTCACAATCAATCCACTGCCTGTTGATATCGATCCTGACTCCACTCTAGAAGAGCGAGAAACTTTGATAGATGGAAGGATGATAACCTAAAGGTGAAATCCTACATCTTAGGATTGATGATTCCAAATTTGCTGAGACAGTATATTGAAGTATCAGATGCTGGGAGCATCATGCGAACACTCAAGGAGTTATTCGAGGCAAATCAAGAGATGAAACTTTATCAAAGGTCTAAGGAATTGTTCCGTGCTAATCTCAAGGAGGGAGGAGCTGTCAGCACTCATGTTTTAAACATGATCGACCAGATTCGATATCAAGACATAGAATTTTGTTTGATGAATGGATGGGCCGTAATTTGATTCTTCTTATTTGTCTGGTTTTTATACTGACTTTCTATTAAATTTCCATATGCATTCGATGCAAGCCACATACGAATAACCTCATAAAATGCTACGCACGAAGGAGAAAGATTTGAAGAAAGGCAACCCCACACTGTATCTCCATGGTGGAGCCGGCTCTTCAAAGACTTATGGGAAGTCAAAGAAAATAAAGATAGGGAAGAAAAAATATCAAAGAAGAACTCCAAGAAGCGTAAATGTGCAAAACCAAAAGTAGTTCATCATGCAAGAAGTCTAGACACTGGAAGAATGATTGTCCAGAGCTAAAAGGAAAAACAGGACCCTCCAGTACGCTTTTTTTATCTTTCAGATTATTGACATCTCATTAGCCTTGGATGCAAACAGTGGATGGGTGTTAGACACTGGCAGTCCTACTCATATTTGCAATTCCCTGCAGGAAATGAGGGTTAAAAGAAGGCTAAATAAAGAGGAAATTCAGCTTAGAGTTGGCAAGTTACTAGTTGTTTTGTTTCTTTCTAAATTACCAAATAAGTAAATTATCCGATTATATTTACCATTCTCCACATACACAGTCAACAAAATATTAATCAACTCGTTCTTGCCCACAACAGTCACAAGTGGAGTTGAGAAGAGTGTAATATTTTTATTCTAAAGTTTTATCAGAATTCACACTTTTTTATAGCAATGGAATAATTTTTCTGATTTTTCTGATTTTTTCTTTCTTTTTTGATTTTTTTTTATTTATATACAATATCATCCATCTATGTAGCGAGCTTTGGGCCAGTGACTCCCAAACCAGTTGGCTTTAGGGTAATAGGTGTTAAAACACCCCTACAGACTTAATTACTCAGACTTCAGATATATATATTTTTGCAGCATCTTCGATCCATGTAGTGAGCGTTGGGCCAGTGACTCTCAAACCAGTTGGCTTTAGGGCACTAGGTGTTAAAACACCCTTACAGACTTAATAACTCGGATCTCAGACGTTTTTTTTACTTCATCACTTTTTGAGATGTTTCCTCCAATTAAACTAGAGCACTGAATATTACAAACTTTTCATTACGTCTCATGTCTGTATGATACCATATATGTTGATAATACATGTCAACTAAGCATATAAATATCCATTTTAGTCAGTTTTATGGAGAATTCACAAATTAAATAATTCAAAAGGAAATAAACAAAAATTAACTTTTTCGAAATAGGTTTGAGATACGTCTCAGGAGTGGAAACTCCTTACACAGCTATCTCTCACCAATTTCACCCGATTAATCAAATTAAAACACAAAAACATAAAATAAATTTTTTTTTATTTTTGTAAAATTTTTCAATTTTTTTTTTGTATTTTTTCGAAACATTTTGGACTAAAAATAACATAATAAAAATAAGATACTATTAACCATTCCCCTCCCCCAAACCTAAATGAGACATTATCCCCATGTCTTAAACAATAGAAGAAGAGTTTAGAGAATTGTACCTGGTTAGCTGAAATTCTACTTGAAAATTAAAAGCTAAGATCCAGATTTATTCGACGCATCTTACCACGATCAGTCTCAGACCAATTTATCTTTGAAATGATAGGATCAATTTGTGGTTCAAAAGCTAAGATTTGGTCAATTAAATCTGTGGCAGTTCTGGCATTAAAGATGAGTTCTTTCATAGGTTTTGTCACTAACCCATTTCTCCGGGCACCATCAAGAAAGACATAAAGAAAATCATAAAATCCTTCAATATTGTACAGTCCAAACGATTTCTGGTGTATGTTCAGGTTCGTCCAAGATATAACTGTAAGAATTTCCTCCATTGTGCCCAAGCCACCTGGCAAAGCAATAAAAGCATCAGCATAATTAATCATTTCTACTAGTCGTTCAGACATACCTGGCACAATTAGCTCTTCTCCGTTTCATGGTCCAATAAGATTTGCTTCTGCTAAGGGTTTTGAGATTATTCCCAAGACTTGTCTGCCTCCTTCTTGTACGGCTTTTGAAACGATCCCCAAAAGTCCAAGATTGCCACCGCCATATACTAAGTGCATATTCCTTGCAGCTAAGACTCGACCCAAATCCTGTGCTGCTGCTACGTATTATGGTTTAACACCAACACTAGTACCGCAAAACACACAGATGTTTTCAACTCGTCTTCTTGAAGTGGCTTCCATGTTTTACTCTGGATGCCTTCAAATGTGCAATGATGAGTTGAATTTATAACACCTGAAAAGGGTGAGTAAAAAAATAGCACCAGTACCTGCCAAATAACAATTATTAGTTAAACAGTACAATAAATTGTGATAGTTAAAAAGGTCTGGATCCTGTCGGAGAAAATAAAAGAAAACAACAAAACAAATCACAATTATTAGGAAAAGACAAAGAGATATAATATGTACAAGAAAAGTAGCGGCTTGATTGACGTCTATGCGTCAGGGACATGCTTCCCATCCAATTTTCTTATAAATTGGCATACATGGTCTTTTTGAGTCAGATTCCCGAGACTTAACTGTTGTCTTTCTCTTAGAAATTGTGTATGTAATTTGCGAATGGCTATATGAACATATCCACTGGGATGCGTCTCAAGAGTCGAAGATATATCATCTACAGACTCCTTACTCAAGTCATCCCTAATGAATTTAATTTTGTCTTCGCGATTATCAGACACCATTCCTAAAGAACGACAACGAGTATTGTAATTCCAGTGTGCACATTTTTAACAAACACCCATTTGCTTAGCTCTACGTTTCTTTGCATATGTGCTTATTCCAAAACTAGGCAAATAAGAATTACATGAATCAGAATACTCACCTGCTAATCGGACATGTGCTTCGATTACCCAACGAATGTCATTAGGAATACCATGGATCGTCAGTAGTCTCATTCTTTCCAAGCGAGCTTTGTAAACTTTCATCAGAGATTTTTGAGGGAGAGAGGGAAATTGCTTGTGAAGATTTGTGAGAACTTCTTCCATCTTGAAATAACTTAACCTGCAAAAACTAAATACACAAAATTAAATCACAATATATACAGAAATTGCATGGGTTTCCTCCCTGCTGGCGTTAAGTTTAACGTCGTTAGCTAGACGTGACTGTTAGAACGTTATGTTAGATCTGAAAGTGTGACACTTTCTTTTTATCGCTCAAATGATTCTCCCCAGTAGTGCTTGACACGCTGACTGTTTACCTTGAATGTGTTGTTGGTGTTGGGATCCAGTAAATCAACAGCTCCATATGGTTAAACCTGAGTGATCACAAATGGACCTGACCATCTTGATTTCAACTTTCCAGGGAAACATTTCAACCGTGAATTGTACAACAACATATGCTGCATTGGTTTTAACTGTCTGTGCACTATTTTTCGGTCATACCATTTCTTGGTCTTTTCTTTGTACAATCTGGCATTCTCATAAGCTTATAGACAAAATTCCTCAAATTCATTGAGTTGGTTAAGTCTTTTATCTCCTGCAGCTTGTGGATCATGATTCAACTTCTTCAGTGCCTAATATACCTTGTGTTCAAGCTCAACTAGTAGATGGCATGCTTTTCCAAACACCATTTGATATGAGGACATACCAATGAGTGTTTTGTAAGCTGTCCGGTAGGCCTATAATGCGTCATCCAGTTTTGTAGACCAATCTTTCCTTATTGATCCAACGGTTCTCTCCAAAATTCTTTTGATTTCCCTGTTTGAAACTTCAACTTGCCCATTTGACTGTGGATGGTAAGCAATAGCAACCTTATGAGTAACTCTGTATTTGGATAGGAGTGCATCAAAGTATCTGTTGTAGAAATGTGAGCCACCATCGCTGATTATCGCCCGAGGTGTTCCGAAGCGAATGAAAATGTTATTTTTCAGGAATTTGATCACCACTTTTGAATCATTAGATGGCAGTGCAATTGCTTCGACCCATTTGGAGACGTAGTCTACAGCAACGAGGATGTACATGTTTCCGAATGATGGAACAAATGGTCCCATGAAATCAATACCCCACACATCAAATATCTCAACTTCCAGAATATTTTACAACAGTCCTTCATTTCTCCTCGAAATATTCCCCGTTCTCTGGCACCTGTTGTTGGAAACCGTTTCCTCTTGCGCGGTGGAAGTTGCGGATGTGATGGCACCGGATCTTTAAAATTTTCTCTGCCTTCTCATTTGTTGATGTCGAACTCCTCCAAAATCTTGAGGAATTTCCTTTGAGATTCTACCGTAGAATCAACCACTCAATCTTTCGAGCTATATCTCGAAACCAACAAACCGAAGTATGGGCTTCACTCACAAAGATCAACCTCTAAACTTTTTAGAGAAGTTGATAATGTCACAAATTCTTTTGGCTTTAGAAAGATGAGATGAAGAAGATCAAATATCTTGTTCACTTTTGTTTTTCTTTCTAATCTCAACTATTGAGAAATAAGATTTTTCTCTCTACCATACTCACAACTTTTATGAATGTTTTTAGCTCTCTCTTGAAATTTTTTTTCCAAAATGCTAAGTATGATTTTCACTTGAATTTACCTAATCTTTGAGTGGGAATGGTAGATAATATAAACTAAAGCCATTCCATCAACATCCACTCAATTTTATCAATTGTAAATGGACAACACACTTGAGTGGAGTGTCAACCAAATCCATTAGATAATGGAACAAGTTAGGTAATTAGGTCAAAACTAATTAACAAAAAATTGGTGGATGATTTGGCAAACCATTAAGGCTTGTCTTGATAATGCATTTACCATTATCAAATAATGATGTCATAATGATGTCATAATTATGCATTATCAATGATGAAGTAATAATTATCTCATAATTATTAATGATGTAATAATTATCTTATAATTATTATTTGATTATCTTATAATCAAAAATATTAGAAAATATAATACTAAACTAATTTAATATTATTTTCATTGGTGACAAAAATATTATTAATCATATTAATAATATTTAAATATAATGTTTGCATATTATTAGACAATCTAATTATATTAGGTTTGCTACAGTTAATCGAGCTAGCACGGGGACCAAATGGACCTACGGTTCCGAGCTCCAATAATTCCGAAATATTAATTAAACTCTTTAATTAAATATTATGAATTATTAACTACGCGTTATTCCACTAAAAACTGGAAGTTGAACTCCCGTTACCGTAGATGGAAATATAAGCCGAACAACTTCGGTGTCCATCGATATAGTCATTACATATGGATATAGCCCTTCACAAATATCTCATAAATAGAGCTGGGTCATAAGTCCTTTATACCCCTCTAAATATTTTGTCCCTTAAGCACCATTGATTCTATAATGAACAATTAATTCATAACAATTATGAATATAATACTTTCTATTCGTAATAGGAAAGTTGAGCGCTCAAAATTGTTCAAGTCCTGAATCAACTCTTAAAAGAGATATTCTTCTGCTTCTCGAAAGAAGGAGTGAATTCCATAACTATGTAAAATGTTCCCAGCTACACACCAAACCATATCCCCAAAATACGTAGTTATTGGCCGGGACTGCTACACCAACCTCACCATAGTAAATCAAAGGACACAGCTTGACATGCAGGAGTTCGTAGTACACTCAGGATTAAGATTAATCTATATATGACCATCTAGTAAATAAAATGAATTTCTATTGTTAACAGATATTAAAAGAAATTCATATTTATTTGAGTCCGGGGAGTTACCAGAGTTTATTAGGTGTTACCATCGCATATGTATATGCATTGATCGCTCGGGTGGTTACCATCGCATATCACACATCTCCCTATTGCGTTCTGTTGAGAAAATGTCGCATTGCTTGACATCCAATGATAATTGTGGACTGGACAACATGCCTCAAAAATCCGGACTGTTGCTCCCTGAATTGGGGTGTATCTTCTTCTAGTAAAGCTTGTAATCTTTATATCTCCCAATAGTGTTCCATTTTTTCAACCACCTGAAAAATAAAAGAAAGAAATAAAAATTACAGATAATAATAAAGAAAATTAGCTACAAGTAAATTAGATAGCTTCAAAATTAATAACTCAAGAAAAATAAGTCCCCGACAACGGCGCCAAAAACTTGACCGGCGTAATCACACACGTATAACGCAAGCACACGTATCGTTCAAGTAGTATAAAAATATCGATCCCACGAGGACTTAATTCATATTGTTGTTATTAATTATTAATACTATTTATTTACAGATATCTAATTATATGGAGAATGGAATGATAAATTTTGGTTGGTTGAATGTGGATTTGCTAATTTAAATAAATAAATAAAATAAAAAAAGAAAATACTAAGGAAAATAAACAAAAGACACAAAGATCTAGGGTTGTGATTCCACACAATATTATTCTAAAGATGAATTGATTCTCTTATATATGTGTAATAAGTCAGTTTGCTAACCTGGAACACGAAAATATGCAAAAGCCTCTGTCGATGGTCAGATGCAAATACCTAGTATAACCCAATTGAACCATATGTCTATGTCAACCAAATTACTTGGATTCATTAAGTTCAAGTTCCAATAGTGGCTACCCCCGCCCGACAGGTATATGTATATCCTGTAAGGAAATCTATTAAAGGGTTATCTATCCTCAAGGAAGATCGTGAGCTATTGAATCTAAGAATGAAACCTAAAATCCCTTCGTCAAGTTCATTTTAAGTTTACCAAATCAATCTTATTAATAGCCAATTAACAAGAAGCATTAAGTTTAAGACTCAATAAACAAACTAAAGAATTACCCATAAAAAGAAAATCAATTATTAAGTGTGTGGATATTGTGTTTCATCACTTCCCTATAATAAAAATAAAATACTGGGGGTTGGGGGATCCACCTTTACTATTTCTAATTTAGAAATCTCCCTAACTATAATATAGAATTTATCAGTGATATTACCAACCAGCCATATAGGCGGTATCCTCATTAAGTTAGATTTTAATTAAGTCCAACCAGCCATAAAGGCGGTAATCATCTGTCACCTAAAAACCGGCCATATAGGCGGTGTCACATTATGTCAAATAAATAAAACTAGCCATTAAGGCGGTAAACCTTTTAGTTTGAATTATACTTTCCATATTATAATTAAGGGAGATTAATCTAAATTAAAAAATAAAAGCTTCACCCTTCCCCCCAGCGGAAATCTAACAACTAAACATAAAAGAAAAGATAAGAAAAAAGAACTACTACTATTACTGAAATTAAAAATGCATAAATTAAATTACTAAAAATAAACACACAAGATGCAATCCTTAAATTCCTTACAAAACCTAAGGAAAGCATGATAATTAAAAATGAAATGGCTTGGTATTTATAGGAAAATCTAAAGGCTTCCACCAATTTCTCCACCGATTGCTCCACCGATTGCTCTACCAAACATGGCACCAAACATGGAAGCATGTTTGGTGGAAGTTTTACAATATTTATTTTTTATTTTATTAATTTTATTTTATATTTTGAAAATGACTATAGTAATTACTCAAAATACACTAGATTATTTATCACTTTCGGCTTTCCAAACTTCAGAATTCGAAAATATTTAAATCTTAAAAGTTGTAGATCATTGAGTCATCTTTAAGCTGTAACTTGAATCAGCTCAATCGGATATCAGATAAAATAGTTATGGCCAAAATACGAAACATGCGCAAAATTAGAATTTAGGACTGCACTTCGTGACGCGTATAGTAAAATTTCGTTTTGACCTTTTTTCCTCCGGATTTCATCGTTTTAGCCCCGAGTTGATTCCATTAAGTCCCAATATTCTTTTTATCTACAAAATAAATAAAAACACATCAAAACGTTCATAAAACTCAAGAAACTATACAAAATATTAAGTTAAATGAGGAGAAATAGTGATATAATTACCACTCATCAATGTGGTAGTATGAGAATTCTGGTGAAAATAACCCGAGTTCAAATTCTGTTGGTTTAGCAATTTCAAGCAATGGGATTCATTGGGAGAGAGGTAATGGGCCAGTAAGAACTAGCAATGATGTGGGTTTGGTCATGAATTGTGGTAAAGATTGGTGGGCATTTGATACTTTAAGCATGAGGCCAAGTGAGGTAGTGATCATGTCAAGTACTAAAGTTAGAGCCTCAAGTGCTGTTTATTGGCTTTTTTACACTGGTTACAGTAGTGAGAAAGTGAATTATTCAGATTATGATTCTCTGGAGATCAATTTAGAGAACCCTGAAAGGTTTTGTTGGGGTTTTGACGCAAGCGCAGTGGAAGTTCGCGGTTCGGGTGAAATCGTAATCTTAAAACTTTTAAATTACCGAATAAATTATTCAATATCCTATATGAATAATTTATTCATATTTCACCTAAATATATTTATTCGATGTCAAATAATGACATAAACAACTAAGAAACATCGCGAAACCTTTACGAAAACGCTTTTCCGTAAAATGGCATAAAATGCGTTTTTAACCGAACCGACCACCCAATGCACTTGAGGGCTGCCCGGGTCAGCCCCAACAGTGCTAGGGCAGTTCATGGGCTACGCAAACAGTTACCAATTCACTGTTTGGGCAGCTGTCACCGATTGGCTCAAAAGTCACTCAGTAACGCCGTTTTTCATCGTTTTTGCTTATTTAAACTCCGAAACGGTTTCTGGCAATTGTTCCAACACCCAAAACACATTCAATACATTCATATGACATCCTTTTCATCACAATCAACCCAGTTTTTCTAGATCTTATTTTGTAACAAAAATAATCATTTTTTCATGCTTTAATCCAAACTTTTCCAACATTAATCAAATTAATCACACACCAATCAAAGTGACCACCAATGATGCCCCGAAGAAAAATTATATGCATTACAAGAGTGGTCATAACACTCTAGAATGACAACTTAATGATAAAATTGAATTAATATTACAATAATATCATCCAAAATAACTCTACACATGCAGAAAACCTTCCAATTCCTCCTCCAAACCATAAGCCCCAAATTTATAGAGAAGAAGAAACCATAGGATTTCACTTGATCATCAAGAAACAAGAAACATATTTTCTAAGCTTAGGGATTTGTAGAATTACCTTTAATCCTCTAATTCCTTAGCTTTTTTTTTTCTTGATTTTCTTCATTCTCCATCTTGAATCATCAAGAAATATTTGAGAGCTTTTAAGGAGGATGTATTCTGCCATTGCTAGGTTAAAATGAGAAAAGAAAAATTTTTCCCTTTTAAAAACCAAGTTGCCGACTTTCTAGGGGTAAATTAGTAAATTTTACATTTTAATTTCATTAAATTAAAAACAAGATAAGATATCAATAATAACATATTGCATAACATTTATGTAATATGGATATTATTTAACTATTCAAACATTTAACATTTAAATATCTAAATAATTAATTAATATAATTATTATAATATATGTATTTTTATTTACATTAAATAACAAATACATATATTAATGACATGTGTCAAAGTCTCATTTGATAATTAATTAATGTGTATCTAATCAAAGTATATATCAAATACAAATACATAATAATTACAATTGACCAAAATCCCCTAAAGCATGTGTTTTCGTTTAATCGATTAAACAATTCGAATTAACTAATTTAAACTGATGAAGTATTATTAATAATTTGTATTATTCATAACGTGTTGCCCAAGTGCTCAACGAGTACACTTCATATTATGGGACTCTTTAAGTTTAGGTTTATCCGTCACGAAATTCAATTTCATGTCCATAATTCACTCATTCATGAATTATGACGACCACAGATAATCTCGCTAAACTATGCAAGTCGAGGTCATTACATACGCATAATCCATCCATCACAGTCAATCCATATTATACCTAAGATATAGATAAAAATGTCAAATCCTTATGGTATAATATAGTCGACTTTCAAATTTATGATCTCTAAATAACACTCGGAATTGATTTCTAAAGTTATTCCACGACCATGGATTTACTTGATCGCAAACACGTGTAGGATACCTATGCCCTGTACACAGGAATGACAGATTATATCTTGATACGCACTGTATAGCATGAGCATTATTCTACACCCAACGAACATGCGAAGGTCTGATCTAAATAGATTTGGACTGTCATCAAAGTGTGGAGGATAAATCATATATCCACTGTGGTATCTCAAGTCAAAGGACCACTATGCTCGCTCAACTTGAGAAGATTCCTATTGACGTTGGTGTACCATCTATTAGGAAATCTTCAGTGAGTCGTTCAGTGTTTATCGAATAAACACCTATATGTCTATACGAGTCTCCCAAGACTCATGGTTCATTGGGATAAACCATCAGACCAAGTCACGATATACGACATGTACTGGTCTCAATGGATTTTACTAACCGACCTGTGTTAGTAAATCTTGACCAGAAACTTTATTTAAGGATATACAACTTATAATGATGCTTCCCAATGTCAATTAAAAACTACGTTGTAACTGCCACTACATTCCAAATCCTAGGGTCTTTGTCTAATATACATGTATCACTAAATCAGATTTAGTTTCAATATAATCATAATTAGATATCTAATCGTAATTGGATCGAATATTTATATAAAAGACAAGAGGTGCTACCATTAAATAAGTAATATTATGGAAAAATGCATTGATCGTATTCATGTATTGGACATAAATATGATCCGGATTGGTACTCCGATCACCAACCCTAATAGGTTTCACATTGGCAATTTGAGTGGTGAAAATAGTTCAAATGGGAAGATTTTTAAGTCCTTACCGGGTTTAGCAATAAGCCAGGATGGGCGGCACTGGGCAAGAATTGAAGGGGAGCATCATAGTGGAGCATTGCTTGATGTTGGCTCTGATGAAGATTGGGATTCTTTATTCATTGCTTCCCCACAAGTTGTTTTCCATGGAAATGGTGATCTAAGGATGTACTACCATTCATTTGATGTCGAAAAAGGTGAATTTGGTATTGGCATTGCAAGGTCTAAAGATGGAATGAAGTGGGTGAAGTTGGGAAAGATAATAGAAGGAGGTATAAGAGGTGGTTTTGATGAATTTAGCCTAAAGAACACGTGTGTTAAAAGGAACAAGAAAGATGGGAAGTATGTGATGGCATATGAAGGTGTTGGTGCTAATGGGAGTAGTAGTATTGGATTGGCTGTATCAACAGATGTATGGAAGGAATGAAGGAGATTTCAAGATGATGTTGTTCTTAAGGTTGAAGATGAAGATGAATGAAATAATAAGAAAATTGGGCCTCCTTATTTGGTGTAAAAGGATGGTGAGAGTTGGCAATGGAGGGAGAACTGGGATTGGTTTGGCAGTTTCTGAAGGAAGTGATGCTAGAAAATTTAGAAGATGAACTTGATTCCATATATAGGTTACATGTGTTACTTATGCCTTTTTTTTCCTGCCACTATCGTGTTGGGAAGCGCCCGTGAGTGTGCAGTGAAAAATTAAAATTATGATGCCGCTATCCATTTGCCGAAGACCCATTTGTTTTGGTTATTCTACAAGCCTAGGCATGTTACTATATATTCTAAGCATAAAAACTCATAAAACATGCAAAGAACATAAACCTAAATATGCTAACTATCATAAGAACTCTAATTAAAATAAAGAAAGAAAAAGACTTACTTGAACCGATGACTCATTCTGTCCTCCCTCCAATCTACAAGCTTTTCTCGAACTCAGCAAGCTCTTCCACGTTCCAAAGAGCCACCTAAGTGTGTGGCCTCCAAAGATGCACACACTAAAGCAAAAACTCAACAGCAAGACTACGCCTTGAGTGCACGGGTATTTTTCCCTTGGTGCTAGCCTAGGCAAATACCTCAAAACTTTTAACTTGAGATTCCTCTAGTCAATTAGACTTAAAGATCCTCAAAATCAGTGGCTTACTCTTAAACTTTAGAGTTGCTAACTTATATAAACCCAAGATATGAAAGGTTTTGGTGTGAAAATTTGTAAAGAATTCTTTGGGTTTATATAGGTGCTCCAAAGATAACAAAATTAATTAAGAATTCGATGTGGGATAAATGCTAATTTAATCTAAGCCTTTGAGTCAATGTCACGTATTGCTTTGTCATAACTGGTGGTATCGTCATTATCAATGACCTAATCATGTTCCTCATCAATATGGAAACCATATCTTTCAAGCTCATATCTTTCCCTACCAGACCTTCTAAGTTCATAACCTCATGGTTGTCCTGTCGCTGCCCTTTTGAGAGGCCTGGGGTTTAGTTCTATGTTAGTTTGTTCTTCTCGTACCTCATCGAGGTCAAGTCCACTCCCACTATATTTCTTGAGAAGGAATTCATTCTCTAGAAATTTAGCATTTCGTGGGACAAATGTTCTTTGTTCATTTGGGACGTAGAACACGTATGCTCTTGAGTTCAAGACATATCCTACAAACTTACATTTAACTGCCCTATCATCCAATTTGTTAGTTTGTGTGAGCTTTACATATGCATCACATCCCTAAACTCTTAGATAACTAAGACTATAACGTTTCCCAGGCCATAACTCATATGGTGTTTGACTAATAGTCTTGGAAGGAACTTAGTTTAGTAGTAGTGTTGCAGTTTCTAAAGCAAGACCCCAAAATGAAAGAGGTAGATCCGTGCCTGGCATCATTGATCGGACCATATATAATAATGTCTGATTTCTCCTTTCGGAGACCCCATAATGCTGTGGAGTTCCCGGAGGAGTCCACTGGGAAACAATGCCATTTTTTTCTCAAGTAATCTTGAAATACTTCGCTTAATTATTCACCACCTCGGTCAGACCTTAGTGACTTGATAATTTTATTAACCTGGTTTTCTACTTCAGCTTTGAAGTCTTTGAATTTCTTAAAGGCTTCAGATTTGTACTACATAAGGTACACATACCCATATCACGAGTGATCATCGATAAAAGGTAATGAAGTAGGAGAATCCACCTCTAGCGGTGACTGACATTGGTTCGCATACATCAGAGTGTATGAGTTCGAATGTCTCCGCTGCACGCTGTCCTATACCTTTGAAGGATAATTTGGTCATTTTACCAAGTAAACAAGACTCACAAGTTCCATAAGGTTCATATTTGAAGGGTCTGAAATACCCATCCTTATGTAGCTTAGTTAATCTTGTTTCATTGATTTGACCTAAGCGACTGTGCCATAGAAGTGATTCATTGAGATTATTCGAGTTAACGTTGTATATGTTAGAGGTTTAACATTCTTTGTTA
The DNA here is from genome assembly GCA_019454045.1 of Zanthoxylum bungeanum. NCBI lineage: Eukaryota > Viridiplantae > Streptophyta > Magnoliopsida > Sapindales > Rutaceae > Zanthoxylum > Zanthoxylum bungeanum. The sequence continues at coordinate 39,037 of SKCR01029733.1, forward strand.
GTTTGCAAGACATAGATACCATTATTCAAAATACCATCTCCATATTTTATTTCATTGAAATAAATAGAACATTCTTTACAACTTATTAGGCATGAAAAACCTTTATTACGTAAAGAAGAAATTGAAATGATGTTTTTTACTAGAGAAGGTACATAAACACAATCTACTAAGTCTAAAACTAAACCCTTTGGCAAACTAATGAATAAGTCCCCACGTACAATGCAACCAGTTTTGCTCCATTACCCATGCGTAAGTCAACCTCCCCATGACGAAGTCTCCTATTATTTCTCAGGCCCTGTACATTGTTACACAAGTGAGTTCCAGAACCGGTGTTAAGGACCCAAGTAGAAGGTTCAGAGTTTTGAGAATATAGTTTAATTATATACAACATACCTGAAGCATTGGGCTTCTTGGCCTCTTGGGCTTCCCTAGCTTCCTTGGTTTTCAAGGATCTGCAGTCTTTCTTCCAATGACCATTCTTTCCACAAAAGAAACATTTCCCCTTTCCATTTTTTCTTCTCCACCTTACCATTGAGCTTTAGGTGATCTGGAGCCTTGGCCTTGCCCTTATTTTTCTTTGGGCCTCGTGGTTTCAGGTCCGTACCCGTAAGCATGACAGAAGTTTTAAGCTCCGGTTTCAAGTCATTCTCTGCTTGCTTTATCAGATTGTGCAATTCTGCTAAAGTAGCTTCTTTATTAGACAAATGAAACTGCATAATAAAATAGAGAAGTCTTTTGGTAAGGACTAATGAATTAGATCGTGACCTATCTCATGATCCATGATGAACCCGAGGTTGGTCAATTTTTCAATGTGGCCAATCATCTTAAGCATATATCCACTAACAGATCATTCCATATATCTTGTTTGGAATAAGGCACATGACACTTGGAATCTCACGGTATGAACGAAAGTTGCATATAACTCCTCCAAGTGAAAGATGATGGTTTAAGCATCCATATCTTCGTGAGCTTTCTGAAGTTCGTCCGACATAGAGCCAAGCATTATGCAAACTGTTTGCTCATCATCATCGATGTGTTTTTTCTAAGCATCAAATGTATTTTGGTCAACATTTTCTGCGAGTTCAGGGGAAATGGTCTTTCAAGAACATAGAAAATCTTTTATTGTCGTAAGACAATTTTAAGGTTTCTAAACCAGTCATTGTAGTTGTCCCCTTTGAGCTTATGCTCATCAAGGATGGAACGAAGTGATACTCTGTTTGCCATTTGAATGTTTGTGAAATATTTTAACCCACCTGTAAGAGAGAATGTTAAAATTAGGAATATGTTTTCATTAATGTTTCATAATAACATGGGCTTTTAATATTATGAAGTTGCTCCCACTCAATTGTTTTAAAATTTTAAGCAAATCGCATCAACCCCAATATGATGGATTTCTTGTAGGCAAGGATCCCATTATCATTATTTCATAACTCCGACTAGGGCCGGTCGTTATAAACTACGATAATTAGGTAGGTTCCCAACTAATTTATGATATAAATCACAATTCCTTGATCATTGGGCTGGGCAATCAAACATGCCATAGCTTATGCTAGTCCTTGTGGACACCCAATCTTTGCCATTAAGTTATAAGACCACGTCTAAAGGTCGATGCGTCTTATGACTTAGAAAAGTCAAACCATTGTCAATAGTATGATTTAGGGACAAATTGGTATTGGTCAGTCTGGTAAAGCCTAGTCTTGCCAATACGGTTTAAGCCATTTGGGTCTATACTTTACAATGAGAGGCAATTTTTAGACTTAAATTATTATTGAGGATTTTAGAAAGTTTAATTGAATAACTATCAAATGGATTCCTCCATTGAAAATTATGATATTTAATTATGATATTGCATTTTAATTTTAATAAAATAAATTTACTATTCACATTTTTTTACAGATACGTGAACTTTAAATGCAATTTCACAATTCAAATCTTAACTGAATCATGCAAAACTTGTGCCTAAAAGTAAATTAAGGGTGTTAGCTTTCCAACGAGCTTTTACACACCCACTTTCGAGTTCAAATAAGAGAGAACTAATCAAAACAAGAACGACGCGCAGATACTACTGTTGGGAAGCAGCCGCGAGTGCGCAGCAGAAGATAAAAAAATGTGATGCCGCTATCCCTTTGCCCAAGACCCATTTGTTTTGTTTATTATACAAGCCTAGACATGTTATTATATATTCTAAGCATAAAAACTCATAAAACATGGAAAGAACATAAACCTAAACATGCTAACTATCATAAGAACTCTAATTAAAATAAAGAAAGAAAAAGACTTACTTGAACCGAAGACTCCTCCAGTCCTCCCTCCAATCTACAAGATTTTCTTGAACTCAGCAAGCTCTTCCACGTTCCAAAGAGCCACCCAAGTGTATGGCCTCCAAAGATGCACACACCAAAGCCAAAACTCAACTGCAAGACTACGCCTTGAGTGCACGTGTACTTTTCCCTTGGTGCTAGCCTAGGCAAATACCTCAAAAATTTTAACTTGAGATTCCTCTAGTCAATTAGACTTAAGGATCCTCAAAATCAGTAGCTTACTCTTAAAATTTAGAGTTTCTCACTTATATAAACCCAAGATATGAAAGGTTTTAGTGTGAAAATTTGTAAAGAATTCTTTGGGTTTATATAGGTGCTCCAAAGACAACAAAATTAATTAAGAATCCGATGTGGGATAAATAATAATTTAATCTTAGCCATTGGATCTTAATTTAGTGGTTTAATAAGATTATAAAACCCTATAAGATTTTGGGCCGAAAAAAAAAATTGAAGTGCCATTTGCGCCCTTTTATTTATTTATTCCAATTCCCAAAGTGCCCATATTGTCATTCACCAATCCCTAAGCCACTATGGAACCTCATAAATGATCTGTTCAATAATTAAACACATTTAACCATTTATGACAATTCCTACAGCAATCATATATGCTGTTAAATTTGTACTATGCACTGTTAACCATTGATTTCGACTTTGTTGTGTGTGAGCTTTTGGGTTCCTCTTAAGTTAGACATGAAATGAATCATGATAATTTAATCGAACATAAATTATCCTCCGATCAAATGGTCTTTCGATTTCAATGACCAAGGTTGACATCTTTGCAACATGACAAGGCTCCAAATGAGAAAGAAAGATATATAACCATTCTGTATGTGATTTACATATGATATGGTCCATTGCCTCACTGTATCCCCACCTATTAACCTAGGGTACAGAAAGTGTCTACCCATATGGTCCAAGAAACTCACATGATTCTTCCGCTGCGACCACAGTCTCAAGCACTGATCACACATATTAACCCGCAAACTAGAATACTACTCTTATAAGAAAATATTATCCGAGAGAATGGCGATTCTCTGTTGTATCTTTACAAACTTCTTGTGTTTTAACAAATGACCCAATCATACCCTTATGACTGGATCTTTTCAACCGGGGAAGGAGAATGTCAAAGTTATTTGATCCACACATAAGATTGTAAAGACCTCAAGTCTAAGGATTAGTCATACAATCGATACATGAAAGTTCTCACAGACACATAGGATAAAAACTCCATGTGAAAAATTTCGGCGGTCAGTTCGATGTACACAAGCAACTCATGCATCCATGTGATATACCAAGCGGACGGATCTCCTCTAGTAGCCTATGAGATCGGTTACCCCACTTAAGGGCGGATCATATCATCATGCTAGTCTCTCCGCTTTGTGAATGCCCAGATTATTCACAAAACTATGACTAGGAACGTTTGAGAGTAATGATTCTCAAAAGGCATGGAAGTCATCATCTTATTACTCCAATGGCTTTATTACAGTGTTTGACGATTCATATAATTTATGTAAGACACGTATAATAAAAATTGCTATTTTATTAATTAATGAAAATATTACAAATACATGTACATATAGCCCATCCACAAGTTGGGTATTGGGCATATCCCTAACACATCGGTCTAATTTCAAAATTTGCTGAATTGGATGAACAATGTTTGATTTACAGTTTAATGCTAGAATTGGCAATGTTGTTCAGCTGACTGGTTATTGTATACACTAATCCAATGGCCTGTATGTGAATGACTCAACATTTGTAACAATGAGAATTGTCGTGCTAACGCGATGATAAATACTATCTTATTATTGGCTTGGTCGTAGATTTGAGTCTTGCAAACAATTTTTATGTGAATCGTAGATTCGATTTTTGTAAGCGGTTCTATGTGAAAAAAAAAACAAGTATAATTATGTAAGGCTACATATATCAAAACTTTCTCCACATACTGCTCAAGTGTTCATAGTAGAAGCCTTAGAGCTCTATAATTGGAATTTGGATAACTGTTTGCAAAAATGTTTCTTAAATATGATTAATGGTTGATCCTTATAAGGTTGTGAGAACATAGTTTTGATCCATCCTTTGTCACTGTGTGTGAATTTTTTTGGTGCCCTTTAGGGAAACTTTCATTTTTATTGAAATAAAGTTGTATTAAATTAGGGCGCGTAACCCAAACATGGAATTTATTTTGAATTGTTCGCGTTTATGAGAGCTCATGCTTTAACAATTCAAGCCTAGAATCAGGACCAGCAGTAACTTCAAATTCGAAAGACCGTATTTAGTAAATTACGAGGTTTATTTAGTAGTACTTACTAACCATATTTCAAATCCACAACACTAGGCTTTTTGTAATATAAAGCCCATTCGTCTCAAGGATGATCGCACCATAAGTGGAGAAAAGTCTTCTATACAATGTTTTCCAATCGAATAGTGATAATTTATTTGGTTCAGGTACCAAAGACAAACTTAACAATAATTGAGAAATCACACAAGATAAGACAGAAAGTTTAACGTGGTTCAGCGGAATGGATCCAACCTACCTCCACAGGCACAAAGTAAAAAGTGTTTTATAACATGATCCGGCTGGACCAATCTCCCTATCTCAAGTGGTCAATTATGACTGACCTACACTTTTTCCCACTTACAGACATTTTACTTTCTTACAAGTGCTGAGTAAATTTTTCCAACCCCTTACAATGAAATCCCAAGCCCTTTATATACTAGGGCAAATCACACAATTCCCCTAGTTTTGTGACGTCAGAACATGTCGTTAATTCCAAAGGCTCTCTGCCCCACATACTCTACAAACAGTAACTTTACGGCCTGACACACTTGCCCTCTGCCGCCTAGAATTCATTAAATGAGGCTCCTCATGACAACTGCCACACATTAACCTCATATGCTAGCCCATACTTCAACCACCCCCACTTGGTAAACTCTATAACTTGCCCCAGTCACATCGGACCTTTTGGAGAATATAAGTTCCTATGCATGACTCATGTTACTCGGTCCTGACCATGCCATTACAAATCTGACCCGCCATACCAGGTCAGAAACTAAAGCAACAACTTTCTTGACCTGCCAAGCTGCCAGGTCATATCGCTCCCAATGAATTAACTCCATTCAGTTCCATGGTATCTCTATACCTTGGGTCGGGTGACAAATATGAATCGACCCTGACATCTCCGTTAGGCCGGATTGTTGGACCATTATGACTCATAGCATCACTATTTGTAAAGAACATTGTGTTTTTGTACAAATTAACTATGTGACAAAAGGAAATTGCTATTTTATCATTATTGTAATTGGATTACTTAGATATATATTAATGACAAAAGTCCATATGGTTAAATCAGATTAATAAGATATAACACAATATTAATCCACAAACGGTTTAATCATTAAATATCCATAGTCGAAGTATTATCGAGACTGGACATTGAAAATGTGGAATTGACTAGTATTACCCGTGCACATCATGGAAGCTTAACGACATAATTCTCGTATATTTAGGTATTGGATACTTATGCAAGTGTAATAAGAGGTTTTATTAGTTGTTGGACTAGAAACAGTTCGCTCTACATAGACCCACTCGGAATCTCATTTGTAGTATGACTATATATCTATGGGAATCCGAATCAGGGTAGGTGTATGTGATCTTTAACCTGAGACTTATGTCGCTATTACTTGCGACAATCAGTTTACTTTGGTATTGGTCGTCTGGAGCTTTAACAGGTTCTGTGTATGTCTCTATTAGGTTTACTGAGAATCATAGTGTATTAGATATGATGTCAAGATGAGAGTATCACTTCAGTCATATGGAGATGATGGTTACACATGATACGAAACTAGTACTCTTAAAAGCTGCAGCTATCGGGATTGTATGACTAGGTCATCACTTCGCGATTACAAAGATTAGTTACTCAGGATCCGATATATGCTTCGTACGAGGCAAACACATGGCCAGCCCTAGGCCTAGCATGTGAGATCTGATACTGGATCGTATTATATAATTACATAGTATTACTACATTTGATACAAATTATATTCCTCGGTGATTATTTCTGGAGAATTAGGTAGGCACGGTGCTTTGCTAGAAGCCAATCATGTCTTGTAAATCGGTGAGAACATGGTACGGGGTACGCATGTGTTCTGATAGTCTGATAACTGTTTTTACTGCCAACATATCCAGAAATCCCTTGGGTCGCTTCCCAAAGATTCACCAATGATATTTGACTCATATAGAATTAATATGTGATTAATTATGAGAGAGAAAATTAATCTAGGATTAATTGCGACAAGAATTAATCTGAGATTAAATTTGTATAGAAGAGAGAACGTGATTAATTTAGAATTAATTGATAAAATAAATTTAATAGTTAAATTGGATTTTTCTATTTAATTTATTTATTTGGGGCTAAAATAATATATCGGATTTCAAAATGAAATTAAAATTGGATTTAAATTTCGAGCGAATGAATTAATTTGGAATTAATTCGAAAGCGACTTTTGTAATAATTTTACGAGGCATAATTATTTAATTAAATTTGATTTAATTATGGCGTGACATCAAATTCATTTATTCGGAATTAAACGAATTCGGGCCCAAGTCAAGTTGTGTGTTGAGGAAGCCAATATAAATTTTGAATTTAAATGTGGTGGGACCACATGACTTACATCGCTTGTCAAAAGTTTGATGGAAGTAGTTGGCTTAATAAATGAAATTTGTTAAACACACAACCTACCAAATTTTGACAACATTCTCTCTTTCTTTTTCCTTGAGATTGGCCGAAACTTCTCTCAAAAGTATGAAATTTTTCATCAAAGCCAGCACTTGGAGAGTCATTTGTGGTGATAGGGAAACTCACCCAAGGCTTAAACAACTCAACAATAAGCTTGGAGCTTCATCTAAAAAGGAAAATTTTTGAATTTCTTCAAATCAATGTAAGTGATTCCGCCACTTTTACTTGATTTTTCACATGTAAAATCATGTTTAGGATATGGTGGCAAGTCTTAGAGACTAACAATGGTATCTAGAGCCATGATAAATATGATTTAAAATCTAGGGTTCATAAATTTTAATTAGGATTTGTTGCCTAGAGCATGAAAATTCAAAATTGAGTTGTTGGTTGATGTTAGATGATGATAATTTAGAGTTGTGCACTGTTGGATTTTTGAAAAATTGATTGGATCAAATTTCCCCAATTCCATTATGTTGGTCGAGTATAACCCCTAGTGTAGCTCATGGTAATTTTTTTTAATTTTGACACTTGGATGTGTTAATGGCATGATATATATGTTGCTTGTTGATTTAATTGGATTGAAATAAAATTGGATGTTAATTTCTTGTCATTGCCGTGAGATAAGCATGTTGTTTGAGACTTAATTTTGCTTCAATTTGTGTCGGACCTGAATTGGAATGATAAACATGATTAATTAGATTAATTAATATTTTGGAAATGTTAGATTAATTAATTAGTTATGTTAATTACACTTAAATTGAATTAATGTAATATGTGGAATATTGTATTAATGTAAATTAGTTCCTAAAATACGAATTGGGTTAATTTGGTTATATATGGATTAATGGGCTTGGTTGGGCCAAGTTTGTTTGTGGACAATTGGGTTGGATCCAATTGGGCCTAAACTATTTCCATAAAGTCCAAAATATGACTTTTGTGCTTTTAATAATTTAATTGGGCATAATGGGCCAAAATTAATTTATGGAATATGGTGATTCCTAAATGGGCCAAGGCATTATGGGCTTGATCCATAATGGCCAAAAGTTCATGCCTAAAAATTAATTAAAGCCCATTGGACCTAGTAGAATTGGCATTGGATGCTAAATGTGCCTTTGAGATCATTTGGATTGGATTTGGAATCCAAGTCTAAAAGGACACTTATATAATAATAATAAGTGTAATTGTTTAATTTGGAATTAAACTTGAATTAGTATTGAATACTATTTAAATTGGATTTAACATTGTAGTTCAATATAATTCAAGAATACTTACTTTGAGTATTTATTTTTAAACGAGTTGGACTTGCACAAATCAAATTGTTATATGAATATTGGATGATCATTAATTGAAGAATTAATTAATTGGATTATATTGATTGACAACATGCTATGTGTGAATGCTTGGATGTATTTGTTTGAATAATGAATATAAGATGGATATTAGATGGGTGGGGGCAATTTTGGAAATTATTGTAAATATGGTATTTATTTGAAATTGGACCTGCGTGTCCAACCTATCACCTCTTATTCTCATTATATTTCACTTCTCACCAATTCCCCTTAATGTAAATGAGGTTTCTTATAGTGTTATGTAATTGGGTACTTTGAAGAATGTAAAATGCTAGCGGAAGAGAGATTTATTCTAGGAACAAAATGTTTGTGAATATCCATCCGCATATCATTATTATATTTATTTGAAATTGGACCTATGTGTCCAGCCTATCACCTCTTATTCTCATTATATTTCACTTCTCACCATTCCCCTTAATGTAAATGAGGTTTCTTATAATGTTTTGTAATTGGGTACTTTGAAGAATGTAAAGTGATAGCGGAAGAGAGATTTGTTCTAGGAATAAAATGTTTGTGAATATCCATCCGCATATCATTATTATATTTATCGTTCCTTATTATGCTTTTAGAATGCATGTTTAAGGGTGTATGATGAGACCTAATCAAAGATAATAAATTGGTTGCTAATTTATGAAAATGCCCTCGCATTTAAAATTAAACGTTTCCTTCCATTGAGTGGTTCTCTCTCAAGATCCAAGATTGACTTTGATTTGTTGGCCAAAGTCAAGATCATCGTTTATCGCAGATGTGTTTGAACCATGAAAGCTTTGTTAATATCATATATCTTGGGCACTTGGGACTTGTTGGCCAAAGTCAAGGTCACTTTTGTTCATCGACGTGGATTACGAAGTTTTCCCATTGTCAATGGGTCGCGCTTAACTGGAATCATTAAGCTCGTTGAGCCAAAGCCAAGGCTTAGTTGATTCAGAGGAAACCGGTTAGGAAATATATTAGATATATGTTTTAGACTTGGATGTCCACCTACCGGATCTAATAATTGGATGAGATCCAATTGATCTTAGAGATCTACCTAGTTAAATTTTATACAGCGTGTTGGCCAAAGTCAAGGTTGTGTATTACTTAACGGGATCCTAGCCCACTAGGAAACAAGGTTTCCTGAGTTCTCAACGGAGGGTTAGAGGCTTGCCGAAAAATAGTGAGAGGCTAGTATTAAATTTGCAATTTTATTTAATACTCGCTAATATGCGCGCTCTATTATTATTACTTTTCGTTATTATATATATTAGTTGGACTAATATTATTTATTATTTTCTTTGAATAGTTAGATTGTACTCAACACTACTCCATTTGTAGTTGGTTATATAGTTGGACTATAGTAACCACTGTATTTGAGCGTACCCGAAATATTTGATTGGATAGTTGGGCTATAGCAATCAAAATAGCTGGAAAGATAAGCGTTAAGGACATAATCATGGGCAAGAATGTCTTTAATGGCGTAAATTTTCCAGACTGGGAAATGAACTTGAAGATAGTCCTGGGAGCTTAGAAGTTGCTCTATGAAATAGAGAGACCTCTCGGGCCCGATCCCAGAATTGAGCAGCCAGTAGAGCATGAGCTTTGGAAGACTCATCGTGATGATAACTTTACTGCTCAACCCATTATGCTTGCTGCAATGACTCATCAGTTTCATCGTAAGAACAAAGGATTGGATCCTTATGCGATTAAGTTGAAGTTGAAGGATCTTCATAGATCTAATCTTAGATCTCAGAAGTATGATTTTCAGAAGAAGATCTTTCGCTCTCGTATGTCGGAGGGTACATCTGTCGAACATTACGTGTCGCAGATGATTGCTGACATTGAACAACTAGGTCAGCTAGTGACCACCGTAATCACACGCTTATAACGCAAGCGCACGTATCGTTCAAATAGTGTAAAAATATCGATCCCACGAGGACTTAATTCCTATTGCTGTTATTAATTATTGATACTATTTACTTACCGGTATCTAATTAAGGGAGAAGAGAATGATTGTTTGATTGGTTGGTCGAATATGGATTTGCTGAATAAATAAATAAAATACCTAAAAGAAAATACAAAGGAAAATAAACAAAACACTCAAATATCTAGGGTTGTGATTCCACACAATATTATTATAATGATGAATTGATTCTCTTATATATGTGTAATAAATTAGTTTGCTAACCTGAAATATGAAGATATGCAAAAGCCTCTGTCAATTGTCAGATGCAAACACCCAAATAACCCAATTAATCATATGTCTATGTTAACCAAGTTACCTGAATTCATGAAGTTCAAGTTCCAATAGTGGCTACCCTCGTCCGATAGGTATATGACTATCATGTAAGGAAATCTATTAAAGGGCTATCTATCCTTAAGGAATATCGTGGGCTATTGAATCCAAGGCTGAAACCTAAAATCCCTTTGTCAAGTTCATTTTAAGTTTACCACATCAATCTTATTGGTGAACAAGCAACAATACGCATTAAGCTTATGATTCAATAAACAAACTAAAAAATTACCCATTATATAATTAAATCAATTATTAAGTTTGTGAATATTATGTTTCATCACTTCCCTAGAAATAAAAGAAAATACTGGGGTTATGAGATCCACCTTTACTATTTCTAGTTTAGAAATCTCCCTTATTATAATATAGAAATTATCAATGATATTACCAACCGATCATATAGATGGTATCCTGATTAATTTAGATTTTCAATTAAGTCCAACCGACCATAAAGACGGTGTTATCATTTGTCCATAAATAAGTCATATAGGCGGTAATTATATGTCACCTAAAAACTGACCATATAGGCGGTGTCACATTATGTCAAATAAATAAAACCAGCTATTAAGGCGGTATAACCTTTAGTCCATATTATTAAATTATAATTTCCATATTATAATTAAGGTAGATTAATCTAAACTAAAACAATAAAAGTTTCACCCTTCCCCCAGCAGAAATTTAACTACTAAACATAAAAAAATTAAATAAATAAACTATTACTGAAAATAAAAATAATTAATTAAAATACTGAAAATAAATACAAATAAGATGAAATCCTTAAATTCATTACAAAAACCTCTGGGAAGCATGTGATTTACAAATGAAATGGCTTGGTATTTATAGACAAAAACCTCTGGAGAGCATTAGATTTACAAATGAAATCTAAAGGCTTCCACCAATTTCTCCACAAATTGCTCCACCAAACATGGCAGCAAACATGGTACCAAACATGGCACAAAATACGGCACCAAAAATGACACCAAACATGCTAGCATGTTTGGTGGAAGTTTGACAATTTTCATTATTTATTTATTTATTTGAAAATGACTTTAATAATTACACATAACACACTCCCGGATGTTCCATCAATTTCGTCATGAAATCGTCATAATTCGAACTTATTATGAATGTAAAAATTGTAGATATTTGAGTCTTCTTTAATCTGAAACTTGAATTACCTCAATCCGATATTGGAGTAAAAAGTTATGGCTAAAATACGAAAATTGCGCAAAGTTGGAATTTCCGAAATCGTACTTTGTTAGAACACCATTTCAAGTTTCCAATCTCCAAAATCAAAATGTCAAGTCAAGTTTTTGCCCTCATTTGTTCCATATTTTTTCCTAAATGATTCCATTGAGTCCCAATTTTATTTTATCTGTAAAATAAATAAAACACATCAAAACGTTCATAAAACTCGAGAAACTATACAAAATATTAATTAAAAGGAGCGAGAAATAGTTATATATTTTCCGCTCATCACACTCCCAAACTTAACATTTTGCTAAACCAGCCATATAGGCGGTAATTATCTATCACCTAAAGACCGACCATATAGGCGGTGTCATATTATGTCAAATAAATAAAAACAGTCATTAAGGCGGTATAACCTTTAGTCTATATTATTAAATTATAATTTTCATATTATAAGGGAGATAAATATAAACTAAAATAATAAAAGTTTCACCATACCCCAGCAGAAATTTAACTACTAAACATAAAAAAATAAAATAAAATAAACTATTACTATTGCTGAAAATAAAAATACATAATTAAAATACTGAAAATAAATACAAAAAAGATGCAATCCTTAAATTCTTTACAAAAACCTCAGGTAAACATGAGATTTACAAATGAAATGGCTTGATATTTATACGTAAAATTTTGCCTCCACCAATTTCTCCACAAATTGCTCCACCAAACATGACACCAAATATGACACAAAACATGGCACCAAACATGCAAGCATGTTTGGTGGAAGTTTGACAATTTTCATTATTTATTTATTTTTTATGTTTTGAAAATGACTTTAATAATTACACATAACACTTACGGATGTTTCATCAATTCCGGTCATGAAATCTTCCGAATTCAAAATTATTATGAATGTCAAAGTTGTAGATCTTTGAGCCTTCTTTAATCTTGAACTTGAATCACCTCAATCCGATATCAGAGTAAAAAGTTATGGCCAAAATACAACAATTGCGCAAAGTTGAAATTTACGAAATTGTACTTCGTTAGAACGCCATTGAGTTCCAAAATCAAAATGTCAAGTCTAGTTTTTGCCCTTATTTATTCCACATTTCGTCCTAAATGATTCTATTGAGTCCCAATTTTATTTTATCTGTAAAATAAACTAAAACACATCAAAACGTTCATAAAACTCGAGAAATAATATAAAATATTAAGTAAAGTGGCGGGAAATAGTGATATATTTTCCGATCATCAGCTAGGTATTACCTTCGAGGCTGAGACTTCCATAGATTTGATCTTACAGTCTATGTCCGACTACTGGGGCGGGTTCATGATGAACTATAATATGATGAACCAAGAGAAATATCTTGGAGAGTTAATGGCTATGCTGAAAGAGGCAGAGCCAGAGCTTCTAAAAGGCAAGAAGCGCGAGGCGCATCTTACTTTGACATCCAAGAAGGCCAAGGCTTGGCCGAAGACTTATGAGGGTGTGAAGAAGAAAAAAAAGAAGGGCAAGACTCAATCATCATAGGCTTCTGGGAAGACAAATGACATATCCCAAGACGTCTGCCTACACTGTGGCAAATGAGGTCACAAAAATATGAATTTCATAAGTACAAGGAGGACTTAAAGGAAGTGAAAGCGGGCAAGGCTCCGGCTTCAGGTTTGTTTCTTATTGAAATAAATATGTCCACTACTAGTTTTAAAAATTGGATTTTTGAAACTGGATGTGGTACTCACATATGTACTGATGTGTAGAATCTACAGATTATCAGGAGACTGGCTTCAGGTGAGATCGACCTACGAGTCAAAAATAGGACAAAAGTTGTTGTTTTGGCCAGTGACACATATGTTTTGAATATGCCCTCGGGCTGTTGGACAATTATGACCCATAGCATCACTATTTGTACAGAACATGGTGTTGTTATACAAATTAACTATGTGACAAAGGAAATTCCTCTTTTATCATTTGTAATTGGATTACCGGGATAAATAAATGATAAAAGTCCATATGATTAGTACCAAATTAATAAGATATGAGACATTATTAATCCACATATGGTTTAATCATTAAATATCCCTAGCCGTAGTATTATCGAGACTCGACATCGATAATGCAGAATAGGCTAGTATTACACTAGTGCGTGTTATGGAAATGTAACGGCATAGTTCTCATATATTTGGGTATTGGATACTCAAGCAAGTGTAATAAGAGGTTTTGTTTACCGATGGTACGAAAATAGTTTCGCTCTGGATAAACCCCTCGAAATCCCATTGGTAGTATGACTATGTGTCAATAGGAATCTGAATCAGGGTAGGTGTTTTTGGTCTTAACCTGAGACTTGCATCGCTAATACTTGCAACAATCAAAATACTTTGGTTTTGGTCGTCCGGGGATTTAACAGATTCTGTGTACGCCTCTTCTGGGTATACTGAGAATCGTAGTGTATTGTGTGTGATGTCAAGATGGAAGTATCACTTCAGTCATATGGAGAAGATGATCACATATGATACGGAACAAGTACTCTTAAGTACTGCTGGACACAATTCGATATGGGAAAATACTCTCAAGATGGAAGTATCACTTCAGTCATATGGGAAACTATGACTAGGTCATGATTATCCGATTATAGAGACTAGTTACCAGAGAATCGATATGTGCTTCGTACGGGGCAGACACAATTCCAGCCCTAAGCCTAGCATATGACATCCGATACTGGATCACGCAATACTACATATACTATGCCTGACAAAGATTATATATTCCTTTAAAGAATATTTCTGGAGAATTGGGTAGGCATAATGCTTTGCTAGAAGCCAACAATGTCATGTAAATCGGTAAGAACGTGGTACCGGGTACACACGCATTCGGATAGTCCGATAACCAAATTTGCTGCCAACATATCCAAGGATCTCTTGGGTCGCTTCTCGAAGATTCACCGCTGTGATTTGACTCGAACAAAGAATTAATCTGGGATTAATTATGAGAGAGAAAATTAATCTAGGATTAATTACAGCAATAATTAATCTAGGAATTAATTATCAAAGAGAGAATTAATCTGGGATTAATTGCGTCAAGAATTTATTTGGGATTAAATTCGTCGAGAAGAGAGAACATGATTAATTTAGAATTAATCGGTAAAGTAAATTTAATAATAAAATTAGATTTTACTATTTAATTTATTTAATTGGGCTAAAATAACATATTAGATATATTAAATGAAATCTGATTTCAAAGCGGAATTAAAATTTGATTTTAATTCAAGCGAACAAATTAATTTAGAATTAATTCGTAAGCGACTTACGTAATAATATTGCGAGACATTAGTATTTAATTAAACTGGATTTAATTAAGTCGCAACGGCAAATTCGTTTAATTCAGAATTAAACGAACCCGGGCTCGAGTGAAGTTGCGTGTTGGGTTGTCCGACTTAAATTTGGAATTTAAGTGGGGCCCATTTTACTTACATCATTAGTCACCTTTGGTGATAGATTTGGTTGATGGGTTTTGTTGGAAACTTATCCAACACACTTTGTATTTGCTTTTTTGAAAAGCATTTTACCAACTTTGAAGTCAACTTTTGCATGTGATTTTGGAAATAAAAAATTACACTATTCCTTATTCTCTCTCAAAATGCCGTGAACCATGAACCTTGGAGGGGAAAATTTTTCTTTCAATTTGTTCTTGCTAGCACATCAATGAGTGAATCAAGGTGATAGGGAAACTCACCCAAATGTTGGAAACACTAAAGAAAGCTTGGAGCTTCCGTCGAAATACATGAAAATTTTTGAAACTCATTCGATCAATGTAAGTTATTCCTCAAACTTTCTTGATTAATTCACACACAAATCACTCTTAGACGATCTTGGCATGTTCTAGGAACACTTACAATGGTATCAGAGCAAGATTTAAGCTTGATTTGTGACCGGCATAAACACACACGTATAACGCAAGAGCACGTATCGTTCAAGTAGTATAAAAATATCGATCCCATGAGGACTTAATTCCTACTGTTGTTATTAATTATTGATACTATTTATTTACAGGTATCTAATTATAGGGAGAAGAGAATGATTGTTTGATTGGTTGGTTGAATGTGGTTTTCCTTAATTAAAATAAATAAAATAAACAAAAGAAAATAATAAGGAAAATAACAAAAGAATCAAAGATCCAGGGTTGTGAATCTTTCTAATTATTTTAAAAGATGAAGTGATTATTTTATGTTTGTGTAATAAATCGGTTTACTAACCTGGAACACGAATTTATGCGAAAGCCTATGTCGATGGTCAGACGCAAATACCCAGTTTAACCCAATTGAACCATATGTCTATGTCAACCAAATTACCTGGATTCATTAAGTTTAAGTTCCAATTATGGCTACCCCCGCCCGACAGGTATATGTCTATCCTATAAGGAAATCTATTAAAGGGTTATCTATCCTCAAGGAAGATCGTGGGCTATTAAGTCTAAGGCTGAAACCTAAAATTCCTTTGTCAAGTTTATTTTAGATTTACCACATCAATCTTATTGGTGATCAGACAACAAGAAGCATTAAGCTTAAGAATTAATAAGTAAACCTTTAAATTACCCAAACTATAAAATAACCCCTTATAAACCGGTGATATTATATTCATCACAACCCCAAATAACTAACTTAGTTACGACACATAACTAGGGCTAGTAAAAAGTTAAATAAAATAAAAGACATAAAGTAAAATGCTAAAAAGTAAATTGCTGAAAAGTAAATGACGGAAAGTAAATGCTGAAATTAAATACTGAAAAGTAAATGCTGAAAAGTAAATGCTGAAAGTAAATTACTGAAAAGTAAATGCTGAAAGTAAATGCTGAAAGTAAATTGCTGAAAAGTAAATGCTGAAAGTAAATTACTGAAAAGTAAATAAAGTAAAAGTACAATAAAAGAAAATGCTGAGGTAAAAGGATCCACTTTTATTACTTCTATTTTAGATATCTCCCTTAATATAATATATTAACTTTGCATGATAATTACCAACCAGCCATATAGGTGGTATCCAGATTAAGTCAAATTAATAATTAATTACCAACCGACCAATCAGGCGGTATCCAGTTTAGTCAGGGTAAAACCAATTTAAATAATTACCATCCGACTAATATGGCGGTATCCTCGTTAAGTCAGGTTTTAACTAGTTTATATATTATAATTAAGGGAGATTAATCTAAACATTAGTAATAAAAGTTTTACCTTTTACCCCAGCAAAGGGGAGTTACGTCCTCATTATTGAAAAGTAAAAACTGAAAATTAAAGAAAGAAAAGTACTGTGCGTAAAAGTAAATTGCGGAAAGTAAAAACTGAAAGTAAAGAAAAGAAAGTGCGAAAGCGGAAATTAATTTCTGAAAGCTGTAAATAAATAAAAAAGATACAATCTTCTTAGTATTCTTAAGGAATTCCTTAAAAGAAAGTATGAATTTACAAATGAAATGGCTTGGTATTTATAGGCAAAATTTTGCCTCCATCAAATCATCCACCAAATCCATTATTAATTGCTCCACTAATTGCTCCACCAAATCCATTATTAATTGATCCACTAATTTCTTATCATGTTTGGTGGTGATTTGATAATTTTTATTATTTATTTATTAATTTATTTTTTGCTTTGAAAATGACTTTAATAATTACACACAACACACTTCTGTATGGTTTATCAATTTCGGGCATGCAATCTTCAGAATTCGAAATTATTTTGTCTTTCCAAGTTGTAGAGCTTTGAGTCTTCTTTAATCTGGAACTTGAATCAGCTTAATCCGATATCGGAGTAAAACGTTATGCCCAAAATACGACAGATGCGCAAAATTGGAATTTCCAAAACTGCACTTCGTTGAAACGCCCTTTCAAGTTTCCAATCTCCAAAATTAATATGTCAAGTCCAATTTTTGCCCTTATTTGACCCACATTTCATCCTTAATGATTTCATTGGGTCCCAATATTATTTTATCTGTAAAATAAACTAAAACACATCAAAGCGTTCATCAAACCCGAGAAACTAAACAAAATATTAAGTAAAAAGGGGTGGTAAATATTGATATATTTTCCGCTCATCACACCCCCAAACCTAACATTTTGCTAGTCCTTGAGCAAAACAACAAAATAAAATACAAGAAACAATTAAAATTAAACTAAGCCACTTTCGTAGGGATCACGGTTTCATTTAGCATATGCAACAAGCCTTTAAACCCCTATGTGTCCCTAGTGGACGAGTTGTAGTCTCGTGAGGGTTTACATCAATGATACCCACAAATATTTTACAAAATTAAAAATGTAGTGAAACTAATGCACACAAAAGCAAAAAGAGAAGCGAAAAGACAATAAAGAAGTTAGTGACTAATCAGGTGAAACTTCTACTCCAAGTTACTAGTTGTTTTCTTTCTTCTAAATTACCGAATAAGTAAATTCTCCTATTATTTTTACCATTCTCCATATACACAGCCAACAAAATATTAAACAACTCATTTTTTCCCACAACAGTCATAAGTGCAGTTGATAAGAGATTAATATTTTGGCCTAAAATTTTATCAGAATTCACACCTTTTGTAGCAATGGAATAATTTTTCTGATTTTTCTTCTTTGATTTTTGATTTTTGATTTATTTATATACAATATCTTCCATCTATGTAGCGAGTGTTGGGTCGGTGGCTCCCAAACCAGTTGGCTTTAGGGCACCAGGTGTTAAGACACCCCTACGGACTTAATTACTCAGACTTCAGATATATATATTTTTGCAGCATCTTTGATCCATGTAGCGAGCTTTGGGCCAGTGACTCCCAAACCAGTTGGTTTTAGGGCACTAGGGGTTAAAACACCCTTACAGACTTCATAACTCGGATCTTAGATATTTTTTTTTACTCCATCACTTTTTGAGATAATTCCTCCAATTAAACTAGAGCACTGAATATTACAAACTTTTCAATTTTAGCTCATGTCCGTATGTTACAATGCATGTTGATAATATCTGCTAACTGAGCATTTGAAGATCTATTTTAGTCAGTTTTATGGAGAATTTACAAAATTAAATAATTTAAAATGAAATAAACAAAAACTAACTTGTTTAAAAAATGGTTTGAGATACGTCTCAGGAGTGGAAATTCCTTACACAACTATCTCTTACCAATTTCACATTTTTAGTCAAACTAAAAACACAAAATATTTTTGTAAGTTTTGAAAATTTTTCAATTTTTTTTTCGAAAAATTTAGGACTAAAAATAAAAACAACACACAAACTAAAAATAAGGTACTGATCAACTAATTCCCTCCCCCAAACCTAAATGAGACATTGTCCCCAATGTCTTAAACAGTAGAAGAAGAGTTTAGAAGATAATACCTGGATAACTGAAATTATGCAGGGAATTAAAGGTTAAGATCCAGATTAATCCGACGCCTCTTACCACAATCGTCCTCGGACCAATTTCTCTTTGAAAGGATAGAGTCAATTTGTGGTTCATAGGCTAAGATTTGGTCAATTAGATCCGGAGCAGTTATGGCAGTAAAGAGGAGTTCTTTTAAAGGTTTTGACACAAACCCATTTCTCCGGGCATCATCAAGAAAGACACAAAGAAAATCATAAAATCCATCAATATTGTACAGTCCAAGCGGTTTCTGGTGTATGTTCAAGTTCGCCCAAGATAGCACTATAAAAATTTCCTCCAATGTGCCCAAGCCACCTGGCAAAGCAATAAAAGCATCAACACTGTTAATCATTTCTATCAATCGTTCAGACATACCTGGCACGATAAGTTCCTCTCCGTTTGATGGTCCAATAAGATTTGCCTCTGCCAAGGGTTTTGGAATGATTCCCAAAACGTGACTGCCTCCCTCCTGTACAACCTTTGAAACGATCCCCATTAGTCCAAGATTGCCTCCGCCATATACTAGGTGCATATTCCTTGCAGCTAAGACTCGACCCAATTCCTGTGCTGCTTCTACATATTGTGGTTTAACACCAACACTAGTACTGTAAAACACACATATGTTTTCAACTCGTCTTCTTGAAGTGGCTTCCATGTTTTACTCTGAATGTCTTCAAAAGTGCAATGACAGGCTGAATTTATAGAAACTGAAAAGGGTGAGTAATAATAGCACTAGTATCTTCCAAAGGACGATTGTTAGCTAAACAAAAAAAAAATAGTGAAAGGTCAAAAAGTCTGGATTCTGTCTACGAAAATAAAGATAATTACAACATAAAAGCAAATCAAAGCAATAAATAAGGCACCAGAATTGTGTACACAATACGGCATTCGCTTAGTATAAATTCATTAGGATGCGTCTTAAGAATCCATTCTTTACTCAGCCATCGCTAATGAATTATCTCTTATCTTTGCCAAACACCATTCCTTCTGTCTTATGCTTTGGTTGAGCTTTTCCCTACAAAAATAACACACAAAATTAAAAACTCTACAACATGTATACACAAAATATAAAAATAGAAATTACAATAAAGTGCATGGGTTGCCTCCCTGCTAGTGCTAAATTTTTCGTCTTCAGCCAGACGTGACTGAAATCCATATGTCAAGGAGGTTTCAGTGTCGTTTTGGATGTTCGATTAAAGACATTCCCATGTGCGTTGCTTTTGAAGGGTCTCTTCCAACGATAAAGGGGCAAAAAGAATTTTGTCCCATTCAGTGCTTGTGCCACCTTTTTAACCTTTGTTGCTCTAGTGGTTACTGAAAAGAAAGAAAGAAAATCAGGAGGTCTTGTATGGTGTTTGACTTTGAATGGGAGTTCCATTCTGTCAAGCTTCTGGGTGATTTCTCTAAATTGTACTCCCCGATACAGCGATGTTTCGCCTGAATGCTCTGGATCTTCAATTTGGTCTGACAATTGCTCCTCCATTTGCTCTGTTTCTTGTTCCACCTTTTCTTCATATATGAATTTTAAAATTTCCGTATTCAAATCTTCATCTGTCATCTGTGAAATCCATGCTCCATAAGTGTCAATCTGAAGATGTAAAGTTATGTCTGTTTTTAGGTCTTCATCCTCTGATCTGAGTGAAATGATTGGCTCAGGTAGATCTTCTTCAAACATTTTTGTAATGGAAGCTCCAAGATCTTCATTTGGAGGATAGAAAGTTTCATCCTCATTTGTTGGTGTAGTTGGTACAAATAGCTCAGCCCTTTATCCTCGTCAGAGTCAGAATAATAAAAATCAAATTGAGACTTTGTTGGTTCAGGCTCTTGAACTGATACCTCTGATTCTTGATACTGCTCAGCCTCATCCTCTGTTATGATGTCATGATGAATCTTAGGATATTCGAAGGCTTCTTCAGTAGTATTTGAATTTGCTCCGTGAGATATGTGATTCAGGTTATCTATTAATTGCCTAACTTGATCTGTCATCCTCTGTATAGACGCCGCTTGACTCTGAATTTGTGCATCAAATTGAGCTTCTTGTTTCTCGAACCAATCTTTTAGCATGTGAATCAACTGATCTTCCGCTGATGGTTCTGGTTCTTGTTGAAGATAGTAGGTGGGTGGTGGATAAGATGGAAAATGTGGTTTTGTGAAATGTGATGGTTCTTCATACCAAGAAGGATTTTGATAGCTCTGCCACCTTGGATTGTAGTTGTACTCACAATGATCTCTAGGGTGGTTACCATTACATATGTCACATCTTCCCATTACGTCTTGTTGAGTAAATGTGGTATTGCTTGGTTCTGGCATCCAGTGATAGTTGTTGGGCTGGACAACAGGCCTCAGAAAACCAGACTATTGCTCCCAGATTTGGGGTGTATCTTTTTCTAGTAAAGCTCGTAATCTTTCAATCTCCCAATAATGTTCCATTTTTCAATCACCTGAAAAAAAAGAATAAAAATTACAGATAAAAATAAAGAAAATTAGATACAAGTAAATTAATAGCTTCAAAATTAATAACTCAAGAAAAATAAGTCCCCGGCAACGGCCCCAAAAACTTGACCGGCGTAAACACACAAGTATAACGCAAGCGCACGTATTGTTCAAGTAGTATAAAAATATCGATCTCACGAGGACTTAATTCCTAATGTTGTTATTATTATTGATACTATTTATTTACAGGTATCTAATTATAGGGAGAAGAGAATGATTGTTTGATTGGTTGGTTGAATGTGGTTTTCCTTAATTAAAATAAATAAAATAAACAAAAAATACTAAGGAAAATAACAAAAGACTCAAAGATCTAGGGTTGTGAATCTTTCTAATATCTTTTAAAAGATGAAGTGATATTTTTATGTTTGTGTAATAAATCGGTTTACTAACTTGGACACGAATTATGCGAAAGCCTTTGTCGATGGTCAGACGCAAATACCCAGTTTAACCCAGTTGAACCATATGTCTATGTCAACCAAATTACCTGGATTCATTAATTTTAAGTTCCAATTATGGCTACCCCCGCCCGACAGGTATATGTCTATCCTGTAAGGAAATCTATTAAAGGGTTATCTATCCTCAAGGAAGATCGTGGGCTATTAAGTCTAAGGCTGAAACCTAAAATTCATTTGTCAAGTTTATTTTAGATTTACCACATCAATCTTATTGGTGATCAGACAACAAGAAGCATTAAGCTTAAGACTTAATAATAAACCTTTAAATTACCCAAACTATAAAATAACCCCTTATAAACCGGTGATATTAGAATTCATCACAACCTCAGATAACTAACTTAGTTACGACACATAACTAGGGCTAGTAAAAACTTAAATAAAATAAAAACATAAAGTAAAATGCTGAAAAGTAAATTGCTGAAAAGTAAATGACGGAAAGTAAATGCTGAAATTAAATATTGAAATTAAATGATGAAGGTAAATGCTGAAAGTAAATTACTGAAAAGTAAATGCTGAAAGTAAATGCTGAAAGTAAATTGCTGAAAAGTAAATGCTGAAAGTAAATTACTGAAAAGTAAATAAAGTAAAAGTACAATAAAAGAAAATGATGAGGTAAAATGATCCACTTTTATTACTTCTATTATAGATATCTCCCTTAATATAATATATTAATTTGCATGATAATTACCAACCAGCCATATAGGCGGTATCCAGATTAAGTCAAATTAATAATTAATTACCAACCGACCAATCAGGCGGTATCCAGTTTAGTCAGGTTAAAACCAATTTAAATAATTACCAACCGACCAATATGGCGGTATCCTCGTTAAGTCAGGTTTTAACTAGTTTATATATTATAATTAAGGGAGATTAATCTAAATATTAGTAATAAAAGTTTTACCTTTTACCCCAGCAAATGGGAGTTACCTCCTCATTACTGAAAAGTAAAACTAAAAATTAAAGAAAGAAAAGTATTGTGCGTAAAAGTAAATTGCGGAAAGTAAAAACTGAAAAGTAAAGAAAAGAAAGTGCGAAAGCGGAAATTAATTACTGAAAGCTGTAAATAAACAAACAAGATACAATCTTCTTAGTATTCTTAAGGAATTCCTTAAAAAAGTATGAATTTACAAATGAAATGGCTTGGTATTTATAGGCAAAATTTTGCCTCCATCAAATCATCCACAAATCCATTATTAATTGCTCCACTAATTGCTCCACCAAATCCATTATTAATTGATCCACTAATTGCTTATCATGTTTGGTGGTGATTTGATAATTTTTATTATTTATTTATTAATTTATTTTTTGCTTTGAAAATGACTTTAATAACAACACACAACACATTTCTGTATGGTTCATCAATTTCGGGCATGAAATCTTCAGAATTCGAAATTATTTTGTCTTTCAAAGTTGTAGAGCTTTGAGTCTTATTTAATCTGGAACTTGAATCAGCTCAATCTGATATCGGAGTAAAACGTTATGCCCAAAATACTACAGATGCGCAAAACTAGAATTTCCAAAACTGCACTTCGTTGAAACGCCCTTTCAAGTTTCCAATCTCCAAAATTAATATGTCAAGTCCAATTTTTGCCCTTATTTGACCCACTTTCGTCCTTAATGATTTAATTGGGTCCCAATATTATTTTATCTGTAAAATAAACTAAAACACATCAAAGCGTTCATCAAACCCGAGAAACTAAACAAAATATTAAGTAAAATGGGCGGTACATATTGATATATTTTCCACTCATCAATTTGAATTTAAGGTTTATGGACTTTATTTGGGGTTTTGTGTTTAGAACATAATTTCTTCAAATTGGTTGTTTGGTTGAGGTTTGATGATGATAAATAGGATTTGTGCGTCAATAGATTTGAGATAAATTGATTAGATTAATTTTCCCTAAAAATCTAGCTTGGCCGAAACTACCCTAATTGTGTTCATGGTGATTTGTTTATTGATTAGGCCATTGGATGAGTTTAAGGCATGATATGTATATTGATTGTTGATTTAATTTGATTGAAATCAAAATTGGATATTGTTATGCCCAAATTGCCATGAACAAGATTCATGTGTAATTGATTGATTTTGCTTCAATTTATGTTGGACATGAATTGGAAATGTTAAGCATGATTAATTGATTTAATTAGTGTTTTGAAAACATTGGATTAGTTAATTATGTTAATTACACTTGAATTGAATTAATTTGTAATTTAGAATAATGAGTTAATTTAATTTATTGTATTTGGGCTTAATGGGCTTGGTTGGGCCAAGTTTGGTTTAGGATAATTGGTTGGAACCAATTGAGCCTAACACCATTTCCATAAAGTCGAAATATGATAATTGGGCCTTTAAAATTTTAATTGGGCCTAAATTGAATTTTGACAAAGGGTGATTCCTAATTGGGCCTTGGCATATTGGGTTTGACCCATAATTGCCAAAGCCCATGCCTAAACAATTAATTAAAAGACCATTGGACTTTAATTGAATAGTATTGGATACTAATTGGGTCTTTGAGACCCATAAAGATTGGATTTGAAATCCAAATCTAAAAGGCACTATTAAAAATGTAATTATTTAATTTGGAATTAAATATGAATTAGTATTGAATACAATAAAATTGGATTTAAAATTATAGTTTGATATAATTCAAGAATACGTACTTTGAGTATTTATTCTTAAACGAGTTTGACTCACGCAAATCAAATCATTGTTTGAACATTGGATGGTCATTAATCAAAGATTAATTAATTGGATTAGATTGATTGATAACATGCTTTGTGTGAATACTTGGATGTATGTATGGATAATGTATATCAGATGGATATTAGAATGGTGAGGATAATTTTGGAAATTGTTGTAATAAATTTAGAATTTATTAAATTAGACCTGCGTGTCCAGCCTATTACCTCTTTTCTCATTATATTTATCTTCTTACCAATTCCGTTCAATGTAAATGTGGTTTCTCTAGAAGTATTATGTAATTGGGTAGAAGTATGAATAGTGCTAGCGAGAGAGAGGAAAGTGAGAGATTTGTTCTAGGAATAATTTATTGTATATCCATCTGCATATCATTATTAATTTTATCGCGCCTTATTATGATTTTAGAATGCACACTTAAGGGTGTATAATGAGACCTAATTAAAGATAATAAATTGGTTTCCAAATCGCGACAAAAACTCTCATTCATATTGAGCGTTTTTCCTTCCATTGAGTAATTCTCTCTCAAGATCCAAGATTAGCATTGGTTTGTTGGCCAAAGTCAAGACCTTTGCCCATCGTGGATGTGTTTGAATCATGAAAGCTTTGTTCCATATCGTACACCTTGGGCAAGTTGTGATTTGTTGGCCAAAGTCAAGGTCACTTCTTGTTCATCGGCCTCGATTACGAAGCTTTCCCACTGTCAATGGGTCACACTTAACTCTGGTTTCATTAAGCTTGTTGAGCCAAAGCCAAGGCTTAGTTGATTCAGAGGAAAAGGTTAGGCAATATATTGGATATATTGGCATATATATTGGATATATGTTTCAGACTTGGAGGTCCACCTACCGGATCTAGGAATTGGATGGGATCCAATTGATCTTAGAGATCTACCTAGTTAAGTTTCATACAATTTGTTGGCCAAAGTCAAGGTTGTGTGTTATTTAACGGGATCCTAGCCCACTAGGAAACTAGGTTTCCCGAGTACTCCACAGAGGGTTAGAGGCTCACCGAAAAATAGTGGGAGGCAAGTATTAAATTTGCAATTTCGTTTAGATACTTGTCAATACACGCTCATTTTATTTTTCGTCATTAATTATTTATAAATATATTAGTTGGACTAATATTTAATTGTTGTTTTAATTTAACAGTTGGACCGTATTCAAACTACTTCATTTGTAGTTGGTTATATAATTGGATTATAGTAATCAATACATTTGAATTTAACCGATCAATTGTAGTTAATTATGTAGTTAGACTATAGTAATCATTATATTCGATTGTACCTGAAGTCGTTGATTGGATAGTTGGACTATTGGAATCAAGATAACTGAAAGATTAGCGTTTAGAACATAACTTCGGGTGAAAATGTCTTTAAACGACTCTATTTTCAGATTGGGAATAGAACCTCAGGATAGTCCTTGGGAACTGAGAAGTTATTCTATTTGATTGAGAAACCTCTCAGGCCTGAGGCCGAAGTTGAGCAAATAGTAGAGCATGAGCTTTGGAAGACTCATGGTGATGCTAATTTAGTGCTCAATCTGTTATGCTTGCCGCAATAACTCTTCAATTTCATCGTCAGAACAAATGATTAAACCTTATAGTATGATGTTGAAATTAAAGGATCTTCATAGATCTAACCTTATATCTTAGAAGTATGAATTGCAAAAGAAGATCTTTCGCTCACGTATGTCAGAGGGTACAACTATCGAGCACTAGGTGTCGCAGATGATTACTGACATCGAACAACAAGGTTAGCTGGGCATTACCTACGTGGTCGAGACTTCCAAAGATTTGATCTTACAGTCTCTGCCCGAATGCTAGGGCGGGTTCATTATGAACCAAGAGAAAACTCTTGGAGAGTTGATGGCTATGCTCAAGGAGGCGGAGCCAGAGCTTCTAAAAGGGGCAAAGACAAAATCATCATAGTCTTCTAGGAAGACAAATGACATATCCCAAGATGTCTGCCTAAACTGTGGCAAACGAGGTCACTAAAGCATGACTGCGTATGGACAAGGCAGACATGAAGGAAGTGAAGGCGGGCAAGGCTCCGAATTCAAGAATGTTTGTTATAAACATAACCACTACTAGTTTAAAAATTGGATTTTTAATACTGGATGTGGAACATATATATGTACTGATGTGTGGGATCTGCTGATGAGCAAGATACTGACTTCAGATGAGATCGACCTGCGAGTCAAAAATTGGATGAGAGTCGCTATTTTAACCGTAGAAGCCTAAGTTTTTGAACTGCCATTGGGGCATGTACTTGAATTAGGAAACTGTTATAATGTACATATTTTGACTAGAAACATTACCTCTGTATCTAGTTTAACCCGTTGCGGGTGTACCTTTATATTCTAAAACACTAAGTGTTTTGTTTTAAAGATGATATTGAGATAATCACATTAGATGTGAATAACAATATTTATATTTAGAATATAAATTAATCTCATACATATAACATGACAAACAAATAGCTCAAAATGAATAAATCTGTTGAGACTTAAAAGTGGCATTATTATCTGGGACACATTAACAAGACTCGTATATCCACACTTTCGAAGAGTGTGTACTAGGAAGAATTTGATTCTAATTCAAATGGTGTCTACGAATCTAGTTTATTAGGCAAAATGCCTAAAACACCTTTTACTTGGTAAAAGTGCAAGTGCCACCGATTTGTTAGCCCTCGTTCATAGTGACGTAAGTGGGCCTATGTCTAGCTAGGCTAGAGGTGGATATGAATACTTTGTAACCTTTATGGATGTGGCATCGCGTTACGGTTATGTGTATCTTATGAAACACAAGTGAGAAACTTTTGAGTAATTCAAAGACTTTCGACACGAAGTATAACAATAGACCGGCAAGAGTATTAAAACATCACGATTGGATCGTGGTGGAAATACTCAAGCAATAAGTTTCTCGATTATTTGAAATAGTATGGTATTATTTCACAGTGGAATCCTCCCGGAACACCTCAATTTGACGGTGTGTCCGAACAGAGAAACCGAACTTTGTTGGAAATGGTAAGGTTGATGATGAGTCGCTCTGAGCTACCAATTTCCTTATGAGGATACACATTAAACAATGCGATACTTATTTTGAATAAGGTTCCATGAAAATCTGTTAGAAAGACTTCATATTAGATATCAACAGGAAATAAACTGGGTTTCTAATTCCTGAAGATTTGGGAATGCTGGGAAAATGTTTGGATGGTGCCAAACTGGAACCCAAACCAGATAAGTGCCTATTTATAATTGGTTATCCTAGGGAAACCAAAGTATAGTACTTATACAACCCATAAGAGAACAATGTAATTGTTGCTCTCTATGGGGATTTCGTAAGAGGAATTCCTATATGCAGTGGTAAGTGGGAGGAAAGTAAAACTCGATGAAAATCAGAGTAATACTGTTCGAGGCATCGATTCCTTAACGGAACACAAACAGTTCATCATGGATGAAACTGTACCACAATATTCGAATACACAAGAACCACATAACTCGGAGAGAATTAGAAAAACAACCTGAGAGGTATGAGTTTCTGATCTCACCTCATGAAGATGTCAATCTTATTGGAAGACGAACCGCTACGTATGAGGAAGTGATACAAGGTATCGACTCATTTTATGGCAAAGTGCCATGAAGTTCGAAATGGATTCCATGTATATCAACTAAGTTTGGATAGTAGTTGATGCATCAGAAGGCATTGTGCCTCTTGGTTGCAAATAAGTCTTCATAGTGAAGACAACATGGATGACAACCTACAAACGTACAAAGCTAGGCTTGTAGCGAAGGGGTATCGTCATCAATATTATGTCGATTATGGCGAAACCTTTTTTTCATTTCATGATTCAATCCATTCAGATAATGCTTGCTAATGCTGTATGTTTCATTTATGAAATATGGCAGCTGAACGCAAACCGCTTTCCTTAAATGGAAACCTTTTGGAGGATGTTTATATACAATTTGACGGTTTTATTGTACCAAAAACATGCAAACAAGGTTTGCAAGTTAAATCGACCCGTTTATAGACTGAAGTAATCATTGCGTTCTTAGAGCGAACGCTTTGATAAGATCATAATGGTATATGATTTAATTCAAAATGAAGATGATTCTTGTGTATAAAAGAAGGTTAGTGGGAGCTCACTGACTATGATTGTCCTATAAGTTGATGAAGTATTGTTTTTTAGCAATAACATTCCCTATATAATCGGTGAAAGATTGGTTTTCATGAAAATTCTCCATAGGCTACTTGGGAGGCAACATTTATTCTAGGAATAAGGATCTACTGGGATAGATCTAAAAGTTATTGGCACTTCCGAGAACTCGTACATTGAAATATATGTATGTGACCTGATGTCTCATATGTTTTGAGCATATGGAGTCAAAATCAGGCAATCCAGGTGATGGTCACTGGATTGATGTTAAGGACATCCTTGAGTATCTTGGATGAACTAAGGATGCTTATAATAATATGGGGATAAAAGAACTTGAAGTGAATAGATTCACAGCTGCAAGTTTCCAAACCGATAAAGATGACTATAAGTCACAGTAAAGGTACGTATATAGTTTGAATAACAGAACAGTGAGTTGGAAATATTCCAAGCAAGATAATGTTGCTGAATAAACAACAAAAGTGGAATATTGCTACAGCTGAGGCAGCAAAAGAAGCATTTTGGATCTATAAAATTCCTAATTAGATTAGGAGTAGTTTTGTTAGTAGCTGAGCTAGGCTACAACACAGGCTAAGGAACCGCAGTCTCATCAACGATCCAAGTATGTACTTCAACCATTTCATCTGATTCGTAAGATCACACATCGTAGCGATATGATGATCTAATAAATCGCATCAGATGATAACCTTGTAAATCCACTGACGAAAGTTGTTTCTCAGTAGAAGTTTGAACGACTCGTACATAGTTCAAGTGTAGGACACTTGAGTGATTGGCTATAGGCCAAGTGGGAGATTGTTGGACAATTATGACCCATAACATCACTATTTGTACAGAACATGGTGTTGTTGTACAAATTAACTATGTGAGAAAGGAAATTGCTCTTTTATCATTTGTAATTGGATTACCGGGATAAATAAATGATAAAAGTCCATATGATTAGTACCAGATTAATAAGATATGAGACAATATTAATCCACGTAAGGGTAATAATTAAATATCCCTAGTCATAATATTATTGAGACTGGACATCGATAATGCAGAATAGGCTAGTATTACACTTGTGCGTGTTATTGAAGCGTAACGATATAGTTCTCATATATTTGGGTATTGGATACTCATGCAAGTGTAATATGAGGTTTTGTTTACTGATGGTACGGAAACAGTTTCGCTCTGGATAGACCTCTCAGAATCCCATTGGTAGTATGACTATGTGTCAATGGGAATCCGAATCAGGGTAGGTGTATTTGGTCTTAACCTGAGACTTGCATCGCTAATACTTGCGACAATCAATATACTTTGGTTTGGTCGTCCGGGGCTTTAACAGGTTATATGTACGCCTTTTCTGGGTATACTGAGAATCGTAGTGTATTGGGTGTGATGTCAAGATGGAAGTATCACTTCAGTCATATGGAGAAGATGATCACGTATGATACGGAACTAGTACTTTTAAGTACAACAGTCATCGGGATAATATGACTAGTCATGATTATCTGATTATAGAGACTAGTTACCAAAGATCCGATATGTGCTTCGTACGAGGCAGACACAATTCCAGCCCTAGGTCTATCATGTGCCATCCGATATTGGATCGTAATACGTAATACTACGTATACTACGCCTGACAAAGATTATATATTCCTTTAAAGAATATTTCTGGAGAATTAGGTAGGCACGGTGCTTTGCTAGAAGCCAACCATGTCTTGTAAATCAGTAAGAACGTGGTACCGGGTACGCACGTATTTATATATTCCGATAACCGTATTTATTGCCAACATATCCAGGGATCTATCGGGTCTCTTCCCGAAGAATCACCGCTGAGATTTGACTCGAACAAAGAATTAATATGTAATTAATTATGAGAGAGAAAATTAATCTAGGATTAATTACGGCAGTAATTAATCTCGGAATTAATTATCAAAGAGAGAATTAATCTGGGATTAAATTCGTCGAGAAGAGAGAACGCGATTAATTTAGAATTAATCGGTAAAGTAAATTTAATAATTAAATTAGATTTTACTGTTTAATTTATTTAATTGGGCTAAAATAATATATTAGATATATTAAATAAAATCATATTTCAAAAAGGAATTAAAATTTGATTTTAATTCAAATGAACGAATTAATTTAGAATTAATTCGTAAGCGACGTACGTAATAATATTGCGAGGCATTATTATTTAATTAAATTGGATTTAATTAAATCGCAACGGAAAATTCATTTAATTCAGAATTAAACGAACCTGGGCCCGAGCGAAGTTGCGTGTTGGATTGTCCGACTTAATTTGGAATTTAAGTGGGGCCCATTTTACTTACATCATTAGTCACATTTGGTGATAGATTTGGTTGATGGGTTTTGTTGGAAACTTATCCAACACACTTTGTATTTGCTTTTTTGAAAAACATTTTACCAACTTTGAAATCAACTTTTGCATATGATTTTGGAAATCAAAAATTGCACAATTCCCTCTTCTCTCTCAAAATGCCGTGAACCATGAACCTTGGAGGGGAAAAATTTTCTTTCGATTTGTTCTTGCTAGCACATCAAGGAGTGAATCAAGGTGATAGGGAAACTCACCCAAGTGTTGGAAACACTCAAGAAAGCTTGGCGTTGATGAGTGGTAAATCTATCATTATTTCCCACTCATTTGACCTAATATTTTGTATAGATTCTTGATTTTTGTGAATATTTTGATGTGTTTTGTGTTATTTTGTAGATAAATAAAGTTTCAGGACATTTTGGAGGTGATTTGGAGCCAAAATAGTGAAAAACATACAAAAGGGCAAAATGGTCATTTTACGCGTCACAACGCGCTGCCTGCGTCACGACGCCTAATGTACGCCACACCATGCTAACATGCGCCGTGGACACGTGTTAGAAATCTGAGAAGTTTGACATTGCTAACATGCGCCGTGCCACATGTCAACATCATAGCCGATCTGGGTGGATGAATCAGTGAGTGACACGTTAGCGCGTCGCGACGCAAGAAGAAACTTGCGTATCGCGACGCGTGGGGCTTACCGAGGCCTATAAATTCAGCTCATTTTTCTGATTTCAGATGTACCTTCTTCTCTGAATTTCCTGATGTAAATAGAGAGTTTTCTATCTAGTTTATTTTAATTTCAGTTTTATAATTAATTTTAATTACGTTATGTAATAGTAATTTACTTTCTTTACTTTTAAATTTTTTACTATTCAACCATAAGGAGGTAACTTCCCCCTGCTAGGGTGAAAGTTAAATCCTTTACTATTGCTAATTAGATTAATCTCCCTTAATTATAATATATTCACTATTTAATTTTGACTTAATAAGAAGGATACCGCCTATATGGCTGGTTGGTAATTAAATTTCTTACCGCCTATATAACAGGTTCATGGATAAATTTTGATATCGTTTTTATGGCTGGTCGGACTTAATTTGACTTAATCAGGTTACCGCATAAATGGCTGGTGGGTATTATCATCACAAGTTAATATATTATATTAAGGGATATATATAAATTAGTAGTAGTAAAAGTAATTCCTTTTACCTTAGTGTAGGACATAGAAATCGGTGACGCTGTTCCAGGCTCGCGGCTCGTTCGGGAGTACGGAGTAGCCCACGGGGGACTAAACTGAAGAATAATGGAGTCACCACCCAGTGTGAACTGGGAAATTATTTAAGGCCGCACTCACCCCTCGCAAGGGAAGACCTCAAACCGTTGGGTTCAGAATGGTCCCTTATTTATGCCAATTGTAATGAAAGGATTTATGCGATAGTATAATCGAGTCTACGCAACATACACATGCAAGATTCATTAATATCTAAGTTTACACACATAGGAGTAAAAGGAATAAAAGCGAGCACACAATCCCATGAACATACCAATAGATAAGTGCGGAAATAAAAATGGTAAAGAGCATAAATATTAAAGATAGATAATGAAAGCGTAAATAAAAGCGTAAATAATAACAATCCCATGAACGTTTCCTCAAGCGGTACTTGGAGTTGTATCCCAAGTACAGACCGCACTACCGTCCATTCAAATTCGGCTACAGAATTTACGTCTGGGTTTCCATCAGATATACCGCGAGAGGATAATAAACAATCATTAATGCAATCATGAACCCAATGTCGACATGCATGAAATATGATAATGCATATAACTATAAATAACCGAAGAGAACAAAACAAATGCGGAATAATAAAGAAACAATAAACAGAAATTAAATGCGAAATAATAAAAGACTAATAATGCGAAATAAATGCGGAATAATAAGTATGTGACCAAAGAACTTGGCCGTTTTCAATATAGGACTTCGCATACTTGGTTGAACGTATTCCACGTCCAACCAAGCATGCCGTGTCCGGGATAACAAAATAAAATATAATAAAGAGGTGCCCTCAGGTCTTACCTTTTAAGTCGCTTCCCGGGAGTACGTTGGGACATCACCGGAAGGGTTAACGTTTCGCTACTTTTCTGGTTCGTTGGTCCGCTATTTTCCTTCGCTGTTTTGCTGTTTTGGGGACTTTTGGGACTATTTTTGGGGTGTAGTTTGCGATTATAATGGACTGTTGGTGTCGATTGCTTATGGGTGGCTTCTTGTTGTTTAGTTTTCGGTCAGGGGGTTGTTGATGGCTTCACGTGTCCAAGTCACGCTGCTTGGTTGTGTATTTAAGTGTGACCTTGTGGAGAGAAGAAAAAGGCAGCTGGCTGAAGGGATAAGGGCTGCTTTGTATGAATGGGGTTCACGTGTGTATTGTCAATTTGTGGCTGTTTCGTTTGGGTGAAGGGTGCATGTTGCATTTAGTCAAGGGACATGAGTTTTGTTTGTGGGAGAAAGAGAGTGTGGCGCTTGTTGTGTATGCCGAATGAATGTGTCTATGGTGTATCTGTGTTGCCGTGTCTCTCTCTAACGTGTGTGTGAGTGAAGTGTTTAGGGTTTTCTTTTGTTAAGGGACAGTGAGTGTTTTTGAGAGAGGGAGGAGAGAATGAAAGGTGAGGGGCGAGAAGACCAAGGCAGAGAGCTTTAGGATTTAGTTGTGTGTGAATTTTTTATGTGTTTCGTGAGTAGTGAGCTTGAAAAGTGAGAGATGAAGATCGTGAGCTTATGGTTTATTTTCGGGGCTGCTGCCGAGAGGAGTAGAGAGTGCATGAGTGTTTTGGTTTTGTGTTTTTGAATGAGAGGGTGGCTGCCGAGCATAGGGTTTAGGGTTTTTTTTATTTTGTTTGGTGAAGATGAGAGATGGGAGAGAAGGAACTGAGAGTCGATGAGAGAGAGAGATGATGGATGGAGGCGTGCTAGGGTTTTGTGGTCTCTTGTTGCTTTGTGTGTTTGGTGGCATGATAGAGAGAGGGTTGTTGCCGTGTGTGAGGTGGGAGAAGAGAGAGGGTTGAGAGAGGCCGAGAGAGAGAATGTGTTTAGAGAGAGAAGACAGAGAGAAGAGAGAGGCTAGAGAGAGAGGGAGAGTTCTGGGGAGTGAGAAGTGAGCTTTAGGGTTTTTTCTTTGTGAGTACCGTGAGTGAGTACTCTCTAGAGGGTAGGCTGCCGTGAAGATGCTAGGTCTCTAAAGGTTTGGTTTGTGTGTCTTTTTATAAGAGTGGGCTATGGTTGTCCTTGTATGGGTAGGAAATGGAGATTGTGTGATCATGGGGAAGATTTAATTAGTTTGTTATAAGGAAATGATTTCTTTAGTTTAGGAAGATGATTTATTTAGTTTAGGAAAGTGATTTGTTTAATTTAGGAAGGTGATTTGATTTGATTTATTTAATTTAGGCATGTGATATATTTAAATTAGGAGATGATTTATTTGGATTTTAACATGTGTTTAATGTGTTGTATATTTTTTGGAGAGGATTTTGGGCCGAGTCCAATAGTTAAAATAGAGATTAATCGAGCGAACCCGAGGCCAAACAAATGAATTGAATCGAGCACGATATTCATTTATTTAATTTTCCCTTCCGACGTTCGTTTCCCGCGACTTCCGCAACTTATCGGGTAGTGCCTCCATACGAGGCTCATCATCGTGCCTTATGCAAAAATGCAGTGCCTACACTTAGAATTTTATTTTATTGTAATTTACTTTTCAGCATTTTACTTTACCGCATTTCCTTTTCAGCATTTTACTTTATGTCTTTCAATTTTAAGTTTTTCCCAGCCCTAGCTATGTATCGTAACTAAGTTACTTATCTAGGGTTGTGATGAATTTCAATATCACCAGTTTATAAGGGGTTAGATGATAGTTTGGGTAATATAAAGATTTATTTATTGAGCCTTAATCTTAATACTTTTTATTAACTGGCCATTAATAAAATTGAACTGGTAAACTTAAAATGAACTTGGAAAAGAGATTTTAGGTTTAAGACCCTAGGCTCAATAGCCCACGATCTTCCTTGAGGATAGATAACCCTTTAATAGATTTCCTTACCGGAAAGGAATATACCTGTCGGGCGGGGGTAGCCATAATTGAAACTTAAACATAATGAATCCATGTAATTTGGTTGACATAGACATATGGTTCAATTGGGTTATACTGAGTATTTGTAATTGACCATCGAAAGAGGTTTTTACATATAGTGAAAGACATGAAGGCCAAGAAGCAATTATCAACATGGAACTAGAACCTTTGGAGGTTGCACCACCAATTCCCATTCGAGACAGAACCATTCCGGTGGTTGACGGTTTCATTTCCTGTATTGTACTTCCTCATTTACCAGCAAATACATGTGACATCAAAACATGCATCCAGATGATTCAACAGTCATTTCAGTTTGGAGGGAATGCAACTGAAGATCCTAATGCCCACATCAGCAACTTTCTGGAAGTTTGCGGCACTTTTAATTACAACTGAGGAGCTGAAGAAGCAATGAGTTTGCAAGTTTTTCCATATTCTTTGAAAGACCGAGCAAAGGCTTGGCTACATTCATTACCAGCAGGTTCCATCACAACTTAGAACAATCTAGCCACTAAATTCCTTGGAAAGTACTTTCCACTAGCCAGAACAGCAAAACTGAGAAATGACATCACATTATTTGTACAACATGATTCGGAGACTCTCTACGAAGCTTAGGAAATGTACAAAGATTTGCCCCGAAAATGTCCTCACCATGAGATTCCAAGATGGCTTCCAACCAAACATTCTATAATGGACTTTCTGGACTGATGAGAACCACAATTGATGCTGCTGCTGGAGGAGCTTTGATGGCAAAAAGAGAAGATCAAGCTTGAGACCTAATTGAAGAAATGACTAACAATAATTCCTTGTGGCCAACAGAAAGGAGCATGATCCAGAGAATTGCAGGAATTTATGAAGTTGGAGCAAACACATCAGTCAGTGCCAAGCTGGATCAGATATGCAAATTCATGGAGACTCTCAGCACACAAAGTAATATTGGAGCCACTAGTTCAACATATGGAGGAGCACCACAACCAACCCAACCTGAAGAAATGGTGAATTATGTCACTAATTTCAACAAACAGGGGAACAATCCATATTCCAACACCTACAACCCAGGGTGGAGGAATCATCCCAACTTTTCATGGAGCAACAATTCAGGGCAAAAGAACTATCCACCATCCGGATTCCAGTAACAAAACAAAGGCTAAGAGTTTCAAAAAGAACCAGAAATGAAGGAATGGATTGCAGAGATGTTCAAAAAGCAACAAGCAGCATATGATGCTATGTTTGAAAGCCAATCAGCTTCCATCAAAGCACTGGAGAATCAAATTGGACAACTGGCCAATGCCCAGAGTTACAGACCGCCAGGAAATCTTCCCAACAACACTGAGCCAAATCCAAGGAATAGATGGAATGAGCAATGTCAAGCTATCACCTTGAAAAACGGTACTGAGATCAACAAAGATGTTGGAATCAAGGCAACAATGGAAGAAGCCCCAAAAGAAGCAGTTCCACAAATGGAGGAAAAAGAAGCAAAGGAAAAAGAACCAGAACAGATCACTCCACCTCCACATTTTCCATATCGTCTTCAGAAAAACAAACTGGACAAGCAGTTTGCTCGATTCCTGGAGGTGTTCAAAAATTTGCACATCAACATTCCATTTGCAGAAGCCTTGGAAGAAATGCCCAGTTATGTCAAATTCATGAAAGACATTCTTTCACGAAAATGGAGATTGGGAGACTACAAGACAGTATCATTGACAGAAGAATGCAGCGCCATCATTCAAAGGAAACTTCCCCCGAAGTTGAATGATCCTGGTAGTTTCACTGTCCCATGCACCATTGGAGAACATTATTTCGGTAAGGCTTTATGTGATTTAGGTGATATTGTTAACTTAATGCCTTTTTTTATTTACAGGAAACTGCAAATTGGAGAAGCAATGCCTATCTCAGTCTAGTTGCAACTCGCTGATCGAACGCTCACTTTTCCGAGAGGAGTTGTTGAAGATGTATTGGTCAAAGTCGACAAACTGATTCTCCCAGCAGATTTCATTATCCATGACATGGAGGAAGACAAAGATGTCCCAATCATCCTTGGGAGACCATTTCTGGATACAGATCGAACTGTTATCGATGTACATAAAGGAGAATTAACCATGAAAGTTCAAGACCAAGAAGTTACCTTCAATGTTTTCAAAGCCATGAAATTCCGAGTGAAGAAAATGAGGAGGAATGTTTCAGAATTGATGTTGTTGATGGTATCATCCAGGATACTAATGCAATTCTTACGGACAAACTTGAAGCTTGCATCACCAATATGACTGACAGCGAGCTAGATGCTGAAATCATAGAATGTATTAACTATCTTGACAAGCCGTTTTGTTTCAAATCGACGCCACCAGTTGAAAGTCTGGAACTCTCGAAGAAAGATCGAATCAAGCCCTCAATTGAAGAGCCACCATAGTTGGAGCTGAAATTACTTTCGAGCCATCTCAGATATGCATTTCTTGGAAACTCTTCTGAATTACATGTTATTATTTCTTCATCGTTAACATTGGAATAGGAAGAAAAGTTGTTGAGAGTGTTACGAGAACACAAGAGAGCCATTGGCTGGACTATAGCAGACATTCGAGGCATTAGTCAATCATTTTGAATGCACAAGATTCTGATGAATGATGAATACAAACCCATAGTGGAGCATCAATGGAGACTCAATCCAATTATTAAGGAGGTCGTGAAGAAAGAAATCATCGAATGGTTGGATGCTGACATCATTTACCCCATCTCAGACAGTAGTTGGGTGAGTCTTATGCAGTGGGTGCCGAAGAAAGGAGGAATTACTGTTGTCAATGAAAAGAATGAGATGATTCCAACAAGGATGATGACTGGATGGAGAGTATGCATGGACTACCGGAAGTTAAACAAAGTAACAAGGAATGACCATTTTCCGCTGCCATTCATTGACCAGATGCTAGACAGACTAGCAGGACATGAATTCTATTACTTTTTATATGGATATTCAGGTTACAATCAGATTGCCATCGCCCCAGAAGATCAGGATAAAACTACCTTTACATGTCCCTTTGGTACTTTTGCTTTCCGCAGGATGCCATTTGGATTATGTAATGCCTCTGTCACATTTCAGCATTGCATGATGGCTATCTTCTCAGATATGCTGGAGTAGAGTATGGAGGTTTTCATGGATGACTTTTCTGGTTTGGAGACTCTTTTGACCACTGCTTGTAAAATTTGGAACAGGTGTTACAAAGGTGTGAAGATACAAACCGGGTACTCAATTGGGAGAAATGCCATTTTATGGTATAAGAAGGCATTGTTCTTGGACATCGGATCTCACAAAAGGGGATCGAGGTATACAAAGCAGAGATTGAAACAATTGAAAAACTACCTCCACCAACATCTGTCAAAGGGATTCAGAGCTTTCTCGGACATGCAGGTTTCTAGAGGAGATTTATCAAAGACTTTTTCGAGATTGCTAAACCTCTATGCAATTTTTGGAAAAGGATGTGCCTTTCAATTTCACCAAAGAATGCCAGGAAGCTTTTGAGATCTTAAAACAGAAGCTAGTTTCTGCCCCCATCTTTTTAGCACCAGACTGGAGCCTTCCATTTGAGGTGATGTGCGATGCTAGTGATTTTGCTGTAGGTGCAGTTTTGGGACAACGCAAAGCAAAGATTTTCCACACCATTTACTACTCTAGTAGGACTCTGAATTAAACTCAACTCAACTACACAACCACTGAAAATGAGTTGCTCGCCGTTGTGTTCACTTTTGACAAATTATGTTCCTATTTGCTGGGTCTCAAGGTGGTGGTCTACACAGATCATTCAGCAATCAAATACCTGATCACGAAGAAAGATGCCAAACCCAGATTGATCCATTGGATACTTCTTCTGGAAGAATTTGACGTGGAGATTCGAGATAGGAAAGAGATAGAAAACCAAGTGGTAGATCATTTATCGAGGCTCGAAAATGGAGAAACAGTTGGCAAAGAACTGACAATCAAAGAAACTTTTCCAGATGAACAACTATTTGCCATGAAACAACAAGAAGCCCATTGATATGCTGACTATGTCAACTACATTGTGTCAGGAAAATGGCCGTTGGAATGGACAACTCAGCAACGGAAGAAATTCTTTAAAGAAGTCAAGCACTATGTCTGGGATGAACCGTACCTGTTCTAACGCTGTGCTGATCAATTATTGAGACGGTGTGTTCCACAGTAGGATTTCAACAGTGTTTTGCAGCATTGTCATTCATCACCATATGGCGGACACTTCAGCAGGAACAAAACTACAGCCAAAGTCCTACAATCAGGTTTATTCTAGCCCACTATTTTTAAAGATGCTTATCTTTTTGCTCTTCAATGTGACAGGTGCCAGAGAACGGGGAATATTTTGAGGAGAAATGAAGGACCGTTGCAAAACATTTTGGAAGTAGAGATATTCGATGTATGGGGTATTGATTTCATGGGAACCTTTATTCCATCATTCAGAAACCTATACATACTGGTTGCTGTAGACTACGTCTCCAAATGGGTCGAAGCAATTGCACTGCCATCCAATGATTCAAAAGTGGTGGTCAAGTTTCTTAAAATAAACATTTTCACTCGATTCGGAACACCTCGGGCGATTTTTGATGCACTCCTATCCAAATACGGAGTTACTCATAAGGTTGCCACTGCCTATCATCCACAGTCAAATGGACAAGTTGAGGTTTCAAACAGATAGATCAAAAGAATCTTGGAGAGAACCGTTGGATCAACAAGGAGAGACTGGTTTATAAAACTCGATGACGCATTATGGGCCTACCGGACATCTTACAAAACACCCATTGGTATCTCCCCCTATCAAATGGTGAACACAAGGTGTATTAGGCACTGAAGAAGTTGAATCTTGATCCACAAGCTGCAGGAGAGAAAAGACTTCACCAACTCAATGAATTGGAGGAATTTCGCCTACAAGCTTATGAGAATGCCAGATTGTACAAGGAAAAGAAC
This sequence comes from Zanthoxylum bungeanum, assembly GCA_019454045.1. Taxonomy (NCBI): domain Eukaryota; kingdom Viridiplantae; phylum Streptophyta; class Magnoliopsida; order Sapindales; family Rutaceae; genus Zanthoxylum; species Zanthoxylum bungeanum. Next base: position 79,500 of record SKCR01029733.1, read on the forward strand.
AAGAAACGGCATGTTCGAAAAATAGTGCACAAACAGCTTGAACCAAGACAGCAGATGTTGTTGTACAATTCACGATTGAAACTTTTCCCTGGAAAGTTGAAATCAAGGTGGTCAGATCCATTTGTGATCACTCAGGTTTTACCATATGGAGCTGTTGAGTTACTGGATCCCAACACCAACAACACATTCAAGGTTAACAGTCAGCATGTCAAGCACTACTGGGGAGAATCATTTGAGCGACAAAAAGAAAGTGTCACACTTTCAGATCCAGCCTAATGTTCGGGCAGTCATGTCTAGCTGATGACGTTAAACTTAGCGCTAGTAGGGAGGCAACCAATGTAATTTCTGTATATATTGTGATTTGGTGTGATTTCATTTGGTGTGTTTAGTTTTTACAGATTAAGTCATTTCAGGATGGAAGAAGTTCTCGCAAATCTTCACAAGCAATTTCCTTCTCTCCCTCAAAAATCTTTGATGAAAGTTTACAAAGCTCAATTGGAACGGATGAGACTACTGACGATCCATGGTATTCCTAATGGCATTCATTGGGTAATCAAAGCACGGGTCCGATTAGTAGGTGAGTATTCTGACTCTTGTACTTCTTATTTGCCTGGTTTTGGTAGAAGCACCTATGCCAAGAAACGTAGAGCTAAGCAATGGGTGTTTGTTACAAATGTGCACGTTGGAATTGCAATACTCATTATCGTACTTTAGGAATGGTGTCTGATAATCGTAAAGATAAAATTAAATTAATTAGGGATGGCTTGAGTAAGGAGTCTGTAGATGATATATCTTCGGCTCTTGAGACGCATCCTAGTGGATATGTTCATATAGCCATTCGCAAATTACATACACAATTTCTAAAAGAAAGACAACAGTTAAGTCTCGGGAATCTGACTCAAAAAGACCCTATTTGCTAATTTATGAGAAAATTGGATGAGAAGCTTGTCCCCGACGCATATACGTCAATCAAGCCGCTACTTTTCTTGTACATATTATATCTCTTTGTCTTTTCCTAATAATTGTGATTTTTTTTATTGTTTTATTTTATTTTCTCCGACATGATCCAGACCTTTTTGACTATCACGATTTATTTTACTGTTTAACTAATAATTAACATTTGGTAGGTACTAGTGTTATTAATTTTACTCACCTTTTTCAGGTGCTATAAATTCAATTCATCATTGCACTTTTGAAAGCATCCAAAGTAAAACATGGAAGCCACTTCAAGAAGACGAGTTGAAAACATTTGTGTGTTTTACGGTACTAGTGTTGGTGTTAAACCACAATACGTAGCAGCAGCACAAGATTTGGGTCGAGTCTTAGCTGCAAGGAATATGCACTTAATATATGGCGGTGGCAATCTGGGACTAATGGGGATCGTTTCAAAAGACGTGGAGGAAGGAGGCAGTCAAGTCTTGGGAATCATCCCAAAACCCTTGGCGGAAGAAAATCTTATTAGACCATCAAATGGAGAATAGCTAATTATGCCATGTATTCTGAACGACTGGTAGAAATGATTAACCGTGCTGATGCTTTTATTGCTTTGCCAAGTGGCTTGGGCACAATGGAGGAAATTCTTATAGTGTTATCTTTGGCGAATTTGAACATACACCAGAAACCGCTTGGACTGTACAACATTGAAGGATTTTATGATTTTCTTTGTGTCTTTCTTGATGATTCCCGGAGAAATGGGTTCGTTACTAAACCTATGAAAGAACTCCTTTTTACTGCCAGAACCTCCTCAGATTTAATTGACCAAATCTTAGCTTTTGAACCACAAATTGATCCTATCATTTCAAAGATAAATTGGTCCGAGAATGATCGTGGTAAGAGGCGTCAGATTAATCTGGATCTTAACCTTTAATTTTCATGTAGAATTTCAGCTAACCAGGTATTATTCTCTAAACTCTTCTTCTACTGTTTAATACATTGGGGACAATGTCTCATTTAAGTTTGGGGGAGGGGAATAGTTAATAGTATCTTATTTTTATTGTGTTATTTTTAGTCCAAAAGTTTTTGAAAAAATACAAAAAATTGAAAAACTTTACAAAAAAAAAACATATTTTATGTTTTTGTGTTTTTTTAATTTGATTAATTGGGTGAAATTGGTGAGAGATAGCTTGTAAGGAGTTTCCACTCCTGAGACGTATCTCAAACCTAATTCGGAAAAAGATAATTTTTGTTTATTTCCTTTTAAATTATTTAATTTGTAAATTCTCCATAAAACTGACTAAAATGGATATTCATATGCTTAGTTGACAGGTATTATTAACATACATGGTAACATACTGACATGAGACGTAATTGAAATGTTTATAATATTCAGTGATATAGTTTATTTGGAGGAAGCATCTAAAAAAGTGATGGAGTAAAAAAAAACGTCCGAGATCTGAGTTATTAAGTCTGTAAGGGTGTTTTAACACCTAGTGCCCTAAGGCCAACTGGTTTGGGAGTCACTGGCCCAACGCTCGCTACATGGATCAAAGATGTTGCAAAAATATATATATCTGAAGTCTGAGTAATTAAGGTCGTAGGGGTTTCTTAACACCTGGTGCCCTAAAACTAACTGATTTGGGAGTCACTGACCCAAAGTCGCTACATATATGGATGATATTGTATATAAATTAAAACAAAAATCAAAAAGAAAGAAAAAAATCAGAAAAATCAGAAAAATTATTCCATTGTTGCAAAAAGGTGTGAATTCTGATAAAGCTTTAGGACACAAATATTACTCTCTTATCAACTGCACTTGTGACGGTTGTGGGCAAAAATGAGTTGATTAATATTTTGTTGACTGTGTATATGGAGAATGGTAAATATAATCAGAGAATTTACTTATTCGGTAATTTAGAAAGAAACAAAACAACTAGTAGCTTGGAGTATAAGTTTCATCTGATTAGTCACTAACTTCTTTATTCTCTTTTCTCTTATCTTTTTGCTTTTGTGTGCATTAGTTTTACAATCTTTTTACTTTTGTAAAATGTTTGTGGGTATCATTGCTGTAAACCCTCACGAGTCTACAACTCGTCCACTAGGGACACCTAGGGGTTTAAAGGCTTGTTGCATATGCTAAATGAAACCATGATCCCTACGAAAGTGGCTTAGCTTAATTTTATTTTTATGTTAATATTTTTTGTGTTTTGCTCGAGGACTAGCAAAATGTTAGGTTTGGGGGTGTGATAAGTGGTAAATCTATCACTATTTCCCACTCATTTGACCTAATATTTTGTATAGATTCTTGAGTTTTGTGAATATTTTGATCTGTTTTGTGTTATTATGTAGATAAATAAAGTTTCAGGACACTCTGGAGGTGATTTGGAGCCAAAATAGTGAAAAACGGACAAAAGGGCAAAATGGTCATTTTGCGCATCGCGATGCGCTGCCTGCATCGCGATGCCTAACTTGCGCCGCACCATGGTAACATGTGGCGTGGACACGTGTCAGAAATCTGAGAAGTTTGACTTTGCTAACATACGCCGGGCCACGTGTCAACATCACAACCAATCTGCTAATATGCGCCGTGCCACGTGTCATCATCCTATGGTGTCGACAATCGCCATCGCCACGTGTCTCCATGTGTCATCTGACATGTCAGCCATGTCATCATCCATATCAGTAATTGACCAAGTCAACTTTGCCACATCACTGCCACGTCATCAGCAGCCAATCACAGCGTGCCACGTGTTGCAATCCTATGGTGCCGACAATCGCTTTCGCCACGTGTCGCCACGTCATCGCCACTTCAGCGCCACATCAGTACAATTATTGAATCAATTCTCTGCAATTGCCACATTAGCGGATAAGAATCTACGTGGACGAATCAATGAGTGACACGTCAGCGCGTCGCGACGCGTGGGGCTTACCGAGGCCTCTAAATTCAGCTCATTTTTCTGATTTCAGATGTACCTTCTCCTATGAATTCTCTGATGTAAATAGGGTGTTTTCTATCTAGTTTTTTTTTTTTTAATTTCAGTTTTGAAATTAATTTTAATTTTAATTATGTTATGTAATAGTAATTTACTTTATTTACTTTTACAGTTTTTACTATTCAACCATGAGGAGGTAACTTTCCCTGCTAGGGTGAAAGGTAAATCTTTTACTATTGCTATTTAGATTAATCTCACTTAATTATAATATATTCAATATTTAAAATTTGACTTAATAAGGATACCGTCATATTGGTCGGTTGGTAATTCATTTTAAACTGATTTAAACCTGACTAAGCAAGGATACCGCCTATATGGCTGGTTGGTAATTAAATTTTCTTACCGCCTATATGGCAGGTTAATTGACAAATTTTGATACCGCCTTTATGGCTGGTCGGACTTAATTTGACTTAATCAGGTTACTGCCTATATGGCTGATGGGTATTATCATCACAAGTTAATATATTATATTAAGGGAGATATCTAAATTAGTAGTAGTAAAAGTAATTCATTTTACCTTAGCATTTTATTTTATTGTAATTTACTTTTCAACATTTACTTTACTGCATTTCTTTTTCAGCATTTTACTTTATGTCTTTCAATTTTAAGTTTTTACCAGCCCTAGCTATGTATCGTAACTATGTTAGTTATCTAGGGTTGTGATGAATTTCAATATCATCGGTTTATAAGGGGTTAGATTATAGTTTTGGTAATATAAAGATTTATTTATTGAGCCTTAATCTTAATGCTTTTTATTAACTGGCCATTAATAAAATTGATCTGGTAAACTTAAAATGAACTTGGAAAATGGATTTTAGGTTTAAGACCCTAGACTCAATAGCTCACGATCTTCCTTGAGGATAGATAACCCTTTAATAGATTTCCTTACATGATAGGAATATACCTGTCGGGCGGGGGTAGCCATAATTAGAACTTAAACTTAATGAATCCAGGTAATTTGGTAGACATAGACATATGGTTCAATTGGGTTATATTGGGTATTTGTAATTGACCATCGGAAGAGACTTTTACATATTTTCGTGTTCAGGTTAATAAATCAATATATTACCCAACTGTAAGATAATTACTTCATCTTTAAATAATATTGGAAGGATTCACAACCCTGGATAGTTTTATAAATTTGGATTTTCTTTAACTTATTTATTTACTTGTTTTAAATTTTTAAGAAGTTTTAAGGCACCATCCCAATCAAACGAACAAACCATTAGATACCAGTAATCATTTGGCCTCATTAAAATTGATAGTATAGGTATTAAGTCCTCGTTGGATCGATACTTTTTATACTACTTAAATGATATGTGTGCTTGCGTTATACGCGTGTGTAAGCACCGGTCATGAGCTTCCACCGAAATGCATGAAAAGTTTTGAAACTCATCCGATCAATGTAAGTTATTCCGCAAACTTTCTTGATTAATTCACACACAAATCACTCTTAGACGATCTTGGCATGTCCTAGGAACACTTACATGGGCATGTACTTACATTAGGAGACTGTTATTTTGTACCTAGTTTGACTAGGAATATCATCTCAGTATATAGTTTAACCCGATATGGGTATACCTTTGTATTCAGGAACACTGGGTGTTTTGTTTATAAAGATGATATCGAAGTATGTACAACAAATGTAAATAATGGTCTTTATATTTTGAATATAAACGAATCTTAAGCGTATAACATGACAAACAAAAAGCTCAAATTAAGTAAAATGGATGAGACTTATTTGTGGCATTGTCGTCTGAGATACATTAACAAAACTCGTATATCCACACTTTCGAAGAATGGATACTTGGACGGATTTGATCATAATTCATATGATGTATGCGAATCTTATTTGTTAGGCAAAATACCTAAAACACCTTTTAATGGTAAATGTGTACATGCCACCGAGCTGTTAGCCCTCATTCATAATGACGTATGCGGGCCCATATCTAGCCAGGCTAGAGGTGGATATGAATACTTTGTAACCTTTATGATAATGCGTCATGTTATGGTTATGTGTATCTTATGAAACATAAGTCGAAAACTTTTAAAAAATTCAAAGAGTTTTGACACGAAGTAGAAAAACAAACTGGCAAAAGTGTTAAAACATTACAGTCGGACTGTGGTGGAGAATACTTAAGAAATGAGTTTCAAGATTACTTGAAAGAATATAGTATTCTTTCACAGTGGAATCCTCCCGGAACACCTCAATTGAATGGTGTCTCCGAACGGAGAAACCAAACTTTGTTAGACATTGTAAGGTCTATGATGAGTCACACAGAGCTACCGATTTCCTTCTGGGGATACGCATTAAACAATACAATACTTATTTTGAATAAGGTTTCGGTTTTCTTATTCTTGAAGATTTGAGGATGCTAGGCATATGTTAAACGTTTGGATAGTACCAAAATAGAACCCAAATCGGATAAGTGCCTATTTGTAGGTTATCCTAAGGAAACTAAAAGATATTATTTCTACAACCCATAAGAGAACAAAATATTTGTTGTTCTTCATGCGGTTTTCCTAGAAAAGGAATTCTTGAATGCAGTGGTAAATAGGAGGAAAGTAGAACACGATGAAAATCGGAGTAATACTGTTTCTGGCACCGACCCCCTCACGAAAAATGAATAGTCCATTAAGGATGAGACTGTTCCATAATCTTCTAATACACAAGAACCGCGTAAGTCAGAGAGAGTCAGAAAAAAACTTCAGAGGTACGGGTTTCTGATCTCACCTCATGTAGAAATTAATCTTATTGAGGAAGATGAACCAGCTACATATGAGGAAGCGATACAAGGTATCGACTCCGCTCTATGGCAAGAAGCCATGAAGTCTGAAATGGATTCCATGTATACCAACCAAGTTTGGACACTGGTTTATGTACTAGAAGGCATTAAGCCTATTGGTTGTAAATAAGTCTTCAAAAGGAAGACAGACATATAAGGCAACATAAAAATGTACAAAGCTAGGCTTGTAGCTAAAGGATATCGTCAACAACATGGTGTCGATTATGACAATACATTTTCACCCTCCATTCGGAAAATGCTTGCTATTGCTGCATATTTCAATTATGAAATATGATAGATGGATTTCAAAATTACTTTCCTTAACAGAAACCTTTTGGATGATGTTTATATGCAATAACCTGATGTTTTTGTCATACCAAGACATGCAAATAAGGTTTGCAAGTTAAACCGATCCATTTATTGATTAAAGAAAGCATCGCGTTCTTGCAAACAACGTTTTGATGAGATCGTAAAAGAATATGGATTAATTCAAAATGAATATGATTCTTGTGTATATAAGAAAGTTAGCGGGAGCGCACTGACATTCACTGTCCTATACGTTGATGATTTATTGCTTCTTGGCAATGACATTCCCATGCTGCAATCGGTGAAAGCTTGGATTTCTATTAAAATTCTCCATGAAAGACCTTGGAGAGGCAGCCTTTATTCTAGGAATAAGGATCTACTGGGATAGATCTAGAAAGCTGCTGCCACTCTCCCATAGCTCGTGTTGGGAAGTGGCTACGAGTGCGCAGCGAAAGATCAAAAAATGTGATGCCGCTATCCCTTTGCCCAAGACCCATTTGTTTTGATTATTCTATAAGCCTAGGCATGTTACTATATTTTCTAAGCATAAAAACACATAAACATGCAAAGAACATAAACCTAAACATGCTAACTACCATAAGAACTCTAATTAAAATAAAGAAAAAAAACACTTACTTGAACCGAAGACTCCTCCAGTCCTCCCTCCAATCTACAAGCTTTTCTCGAACTCAACAAGCTCTTCCATGTTCCAAAGAGCCACCCGAGTGTGTGGCCTCTACATATGCATACAATAAAGCCAAAACTCAACGGCAAGACTACGCCTTGAGTGCACGGGTATTTTACCCTTGGTGCTAGCCCAGGCAAATACCTCAAAACTTTTAACTTGAGATTCCTCTAGTAAATTAGACTTAAGGATCCTCAAAATCAGTGGCTTACTCTTAAACTTTAGAGTTTCTCACTTATATAAACCCAAGATATGAAAGGTTTTGGTTGAAAAAATTTGTAAAGAATTATTTGGGTTTATATAGGTCCTCCAAAGACAACAAAATTAATTAAGAATCTGATGTGGGATAAATGCTAATTTAATCTTAGCCATTGGATCTTAATTTAGTGGTTTAATGAGATTATAAAACCCTAATAAGAGTTTGGGCCGAATTAGAATTCAAAACAAATAACAAATAAATAAATAAAATTAAAGCGTCATCTGCGCCATTTTATTTATTTATTTATTCCAATTCCCAAAGTGCCCCTATCGTCATTCACCAATCCCTAAGCCACTATGGAACCTCATAAATGATCTGTTCAATAATTAAACATATTGAACCATTTATGAACAATTCCTACAACAATCATATATGCTGTTAAATTTGTACTGTGCACTATTAAACATTGATTTCGACTTTGTTGTGTGTGACCTTTTGGGTTCCCCTAAAGTTGGACATGAAGTGAATCGTGATAATTTAATCGAACATAAATTATCCATCGATTAGACGATCATTCGATTTCAATGACCAAGGTTGACATCTAGCAACATGCTAAGGCCCCCAAATGAGAAGGGAAGATATATACCTATTATGTATGCGATTTATATATGATACGGTCCCTCGCCTCACTGTATCCCCACCTATTGACCTAGAGTACGGAAAGTGTATACCCATATGGTCAAAGGTATGATGTTCATAGTTTCATGAATCGTGCTAACCCAAGAAACTCACATGATTCTTCCGCAGCGGCCACAGTCTCAAGTACTGATCACACATATCAACCTGAAAATTGGAATACTACTCTTATAAGAACGACAGAGTGGCGATTCTCTATTATATCATTACAAACTTCATGTGTTTCAACAAATGACCCAATCATACAATTATGACTGGATCTTTTGAACTGGGGAATGAGAATGTCAAAGTTATTTGATCCATATATAAGATTGTAAAGACCTCAAGTATAAGGACTAGTTATACAATCGATTTATGAAAGTTCTCACATACACATGGGATAAACACTCCATGTGAAATCGTTCAACAGTCAGTTCGATAGACACGAGCAACTCATACATCGATGTGATACACCAAGTGGACAGATATCCGTTAGTAGCCTATGAGATCAGCTACCCCACTTAAGGGCGGATCATATCATCATGCTAGTCTCTCCACTTTGTGAATGCCCAGATTATTCACAAAACTATGACTATGAATGTTTGAGAGTAATGATTCTCAAAAGGCGTGGAATCCATCATCTTATTACTCCAAGGGCTTTATTACAGTGTTTGATGATTTATATAATTTATGTAAGATATGTATAATAAAGATTTCCATTTTATTAATTAATGAAAATATTACAAATACATGTACATATAGCCCATCCATAAGTTGGGTATAGGGCATATCCCTAACAATCTCCCACTTGCACTATAGGCAACTAGTATGAATCTGGACACCAAACTCTCGGGTGTGCCTATCATGCTTTTGTTGAGTCAGCCCTTTAGTCAGAGAATCTGTAAGATTATCTTCTGTGGGTATTTTCTCTATAATAACTTATTTTCTCTCAACAATCTCCCTAATGAGATGAAATCGCCTGAGTACATGCTTGGATTTCTGGTGGGACCTTGGTTCCTTTGATTGACCAATGGAACCTTTGTTGTCAAGTACATCGTGACGCCATTCTTTATTACGGGAAGTACTTCCAGCTCTGTGATGAATTTCTTTATCCAAACTGCTTCTTTAGCTGCCTCAGATGCTGTAATATACTCAGCTTCAGTGGTGGAGTCTGCTGTAGTTGACTGCTTTGAGCTTTTCCATCTGACACCTCCGTCATTCAAAGTAAACAGATATCCTATTTGCGATCTGCTGTCATCCCTATCGGTCTGAAAGCTCGCATCACAGTAACCAATGACTTTCAGCTCAGAACAATCTCTGTATGTCAAGAATACATCTTTAGTTCTTCTCATATACTTGAGGATTATTTTGACAGCTTCCCAATGTTTCTCACCATGATGTGCGTGATATCTGCTCGTTATGCTAAGAGCACAAGAGACATTAGGTCTTGTACATAGCATGGCGTACATGATAGGTCATATTGCTGAACCATAAGGGATCCTACTCATACGCTCTCTATCTGAAGGAGAGTGTAGACATTGCTCCTTAGATAATTTGATTCCATGACAAGTAGGTAAATTACCTCTTTTGGAATCTTCCATTTTGAATCTTTTCAAAACTTTATCTATGTATGTAGATTGAGAAAGTCCTAACAACCTCTTACATATATTACAATAGATCTTAATGCCGAGGCTGTAGGCTACTTCTCCCAAATCTTTCATGGAGAAATTCTGAGATAACCATTGCTTGGTGGCTCGTATCATGGAATATCATTCCCGATGATTAATATGTCATCGACATATAATACAAGAAATACAATAGCACTCCCACTACTTTTCCTGTAAACACAAGACTCGTCTACATTTTTTATGAAGTCAAATTCTTTGATTGTCTCATCAAATCGTATATTCCAACTTCTGGAGGCTTGCTTGAGTCCATAAATGGATTGTTTAAGCTTGCATACTTTATTATGACATCATTAGATGTAAACCCCTCAGGTTGTGTCATACAGACTTCCTCTACGAGGTTCCCATTAAGGAAAGTTGTTTTGACATCCATCTGCCAAATCTCATAATCAAAGTGTGCAGCTAGTGCCAGTAAAATTCGAATGGACTCTATCATTGCAACAGGCGAGAAGGTTTCGTCATAGTCAATTCCTTGGATTTGTCTATAACCTTTCGCCACCAACCTAGCATTATAGGTTTGGATGTTGCCTTCTGCATCAATTTTACACTTGTAAATCCACTTGCAGCCTATGGGTTTTATCCCTTCAGGTGCATCCACCAAGTTCAGACTTGATTCGATAAATAGAGTCTATTTCGGATTTCATGGCCTTAAGCCACTTGACTGAGTCAATTTCACGCATTGCTTCGTCATAACTGGTAGAATCGTCATTATCAATGACCTGATCATGTTCCTCATCAATATGGAAACCATATCTTTCAGGCTCATATCTTTCCCTACTAGACCTTCTAAGTTCATAACCTTGTGGTTGTCCCGTCGCTGCCCTTTTGAGGGGCCTGAGGTTTATTTCTATGTTAGTTTGTTCTTCTCCTACCTCATCGAGGTCAAGTCTACTCCCACTATATTTCTTGAGAAGGAATTCATTCTCTAGAAATTTAGCATTTTGTGAGACAAATGTTCTTTGTTCATTTGAGACGTAGAACACGTATGCTCTTGAGTTCAATGCATATCCTACAACTTACTTTAACTAAACTACCCTCTCATCCAATTTGTTAGTTTGTTTGAGCTTACATATACGTCATCCCCAAACTCTTAGATAACTAAGACTAGGAGTTTTCCCAGACCATAACTCATATGGTGTTTGACTAATAGTCTTGGAAGGAACTTGGTTTAGTAGTAGTGTTGCAGTTTCTAAAGCAAGACCCCAAAATAAAAAGGTAGATCCGTGCCTAGCATCATTGATCGGACCATATCTAATAATGTCTGATTTCTCATTTCAGAGACCCATTATGCTGTGGAGTTCCCGGATGAGTCCACTGGGAAACAATGCCATTTTCTCTCAAGTAACCTTGAAATACGTCGCTTAAGTATTCACCACCTCGGTCTGACCTTAGTGACTTGATAATTAATTAAGCTGGTTTTCTACTTCAGCTTTGAAGTCTTTGAATTTCTCAAAGGCTTCAAATTTGTACCGCATATGTACACATACCCATATTGCGAGTGATCATCGACAAAGGTAATGAAGTAGGAGAATCCACCTCTAGTGGTGACTGACATTGGTCCGCATACATCAGAGTGTATGAGTTCTAATGTCTCTGTTGCACGCTGTCATTTACCTTTGAAGGGTAATTTGGTCATTTTAACAAGTAAACAAGACTCACAAGTTCCATAAGGTTCATATTTGAAGGGTCTAAAATAACAATCCTTATGTAGCTTATTTAATCTTGTTTAATTGATATGACCTAAGCGATTGTGCCATAGAAGTGATTCATTGAGATTATTCGAGTTAACGTTGTATATGTTAGAGGTTGAACATTATTTGTTAGTTTGTAAGACATAGATACCATTATTCAAAATACCATCTCAATATTTTACTTCATTGAAATAAATAGAACATTCATTACAACTTATTAGGCATGAAAAGCCTTTATTACATAAAGAAGAAATTGAAATGATGTTCTTTACTAGAGAAGGTACATAAACACAATCTTCTAAGTCTAAAACTAAACCATTCGGCAAAACTAATGAATAAGTCCCCACGCACAATGCAGCCAGTTTTGCTCCATTACCCATGCGTAAGTCAACCTCCCCATGATGGAGTCTCCCACTGTTTCTCAGGCCCTGCACATTGTTACACAAGTGAGTCCCACAATCGGTGTCAAGCACCCAAGTAGAAGGTTCAGAGTTTTGAGAATATAGTTCAATCATATACAAAAAACCTGAAGCATTGGGCTTCTTGGCCTCTTGGGCTTCCCTAGCTTCATTGGCTTTCAAGGATCTACAGTCTTTCTTCCAATGACCATTCTTTCCACAAAAGAAACATTTCCCCTTTCCTTTTTTCTTCTCTACCTTACCATTGGGCTTTAGGTGATCTGGAGCCTTGGCATTGCCCTTATTTTTCTATGGGCCTCATGGCTTCAGGTCCGTACCCATAAGTATGACGAAGGTTTTAAGCTCCGGTTTCAAGTCCTTCTCTGCTTGCTTTATCAGATTGTGCAATTCTGCTAAAGTAGCTTCTTTATTAGACAGATGAAATGCATAATAAAGTTATAAAAGTCTTTTGGTAAGAATGAAGAATTAGATCATGACCTATCTCATGATCAATGATGAACCCGAGGTTGGCCAATTTTTCAATGTGGCCAATCATCTTAAGGACATGTCCACTAACAGATCCTTCCTTATACCTTGTTTGGAATAAGGCACATGACACTTGGAATCTCACGGTATGAACGGAGTTGCATATAACTCATTCAAGTGAAAGATGATGGTTTGAGCATCCATATCCTCGTGAGCTTTCTGAAGTTCATCTGACATAGAGGCAAACATTATGCAAACTGCTTACCCATCATCATCAACATGTTTCTTCCAAGCATCAAATGTATTCTGGTCAGCATCTTCTGCGGGTTCATGGGGAAATGGTCTTTCAAGAATATAGAAAATCTTTTCTTATCAAAGATAATTTTAAGGTTTCTAAACCAGTTATTGTAGTTGTCCCCTTTGAGCTTATGCTCATCAAGGATGGAACGAAGTGATACTCAATTTTCCATTTGAATGTTTGTGAAATATTTTACCCATATGTTAAGAGAGAATGTTAAAATTAGGAATATGTTTTCATTAATGTTTTATAATAACATGGGCTTTTAATATTTTGAAGTTGCTCCAACTCAATTGTTTTAAAATTTTAAGCAAATCGCATCAACCCCAATATGATGGATTTCTTATGGGCAAGGATCCCATTATCATTATTTCATAAATCCGACTAGGGTGGGTCGTTATAAAATACGATAATTAGGTAGGTTCCCAACTAATTTATGATATAAATCACAATTCCTTGATCATTGGGTTGGGCAATCAAACATGCCATAGCTTATGCTAGTCCTTGTGGACACCCAATCTTTTCCACTAAGTTATAACACCACGCCTAAGGGTCGCTGCGTCTTATGACTCAGAAAATTCAAACCATTATCAATAATACGATTTAGGGACAAATTGTTATTGGTCAGTCTGGTAAAGCCTAGTCCTGCCAATACGGTTTAAGCCCTTTGGGTCTATACTTTACAATGGGCGGCAAATTTTAGACTTAAATTATTATTGAGGATTTTAGCAAGTTTAAGTGAAAAACTTTCAAATGGATTCCTCCATTGAAAATTCCCCAAAGGGAGGGCGGAGCGAACTCTCTTAAATACCCTTACCTCTTAGGCTCTTATTGCATTGGTGACAGGAATAAACAATAGATCCTCCAAATTATTCCAACACTTTAAATATGCTTTAAGGTAAGCTTTGAGTAAATGATTATCTAGATGTCTTCACAACTTTCCTTTTGGCTATAAAAAGATAGCAAGTGAAGGAAGACACCAAATCATTATCTAACTCTAGTAATACATTTGGTTAAATTAACTTTAGTTTGGAAAATTTTATTAACGCCTTGGTCCCACCCCACTTGTATCTTTTATAATGTCTTTTATTTTAAACAAGTGATTTATATTATTAGCCTTAAAGGTAATAAATCTCTAAGTTCATCACAGAATAATTACTTAGCTAAGAGATAAGCAATACACTCTCTATTCCTTAGAAAGTCTCTAGATGCTTGCACCCTAAAATAATCATGCCAATTCTAATCATACATAGAATCATCAAGCATATGAGTTTTAATATGTTGGAATTATTTTAGCCATTAAATAAATTTGATTAATATTTAATTATGATATTGCATTTTATTTTTAATAAAATAAATTTACTATTCACATTTTTTTACAGATGCGTGAACTTTAAATGCAATTTCATATTCAAATCTTACCCAAATCATGCAAAACTTGTGCCTAAAAGTAAGTTCAGGGTGTTAGCTTTCCAACGAGCTTTTACACACCAATTGCGAGTTCAAATGAGAGGGAACTAATAAAAATAAAAATATTGCTCTGATACCACGGTTGGGAAGCGGCGCGAGTGCGCAGCGGAAGATCAAAAAATGTGATGCCGCTATCCCTTTGCCCAAGACACATTTATTTTGATTATTCTACCAGCCTAGGCATGTTACTATATATTCTAAGCATAAAAACACATAAAACAAGTGAAGAACATAAAACCTAAACATGCTAACTATCATAAGAACTCTAATTAAAATAAAGAAAAAAAAGACTTACTTGAATCGAAGACTCCTCCAGTCCTCCCTCCAATCTACAAACTTTTCTCGAACTCAGCAAGCTCTTCCTGTTGGACAAAATGACCCATAGCGTCACTATTTGCACAGATCATTGTGTTGTTGTAGCAAATTAACTATGTAACAAGGAAATTGCACTCTCGTCATTTGTGATTAGATCACCATAGATATATAAATGAAGAGAGGTCCCTATGATTAGTTCCTGGATTGAGATGATATGAGACAGTATCAGTCCACGAAGGATTAATCATTAAATATCCCTAGCCGTAGTATTATCGAGACTGGACATCGATAATGCGGAATAGGCTAGTATTGCACTTGTGCGCGTTGTGAGGGCACAACGGCATAGTTCTCATATATATAAGTATTGGATACTTGTGCAAGTGCGATAGGAGGTCGTGTTTCACCGATGGTACGGGAAACAGCTTCGCTCTGGATAGACCCTTCGGAATCCCATTGGTATTATGACTAGGTGTCTATGGGAGGCCGAAATCAAGGTAGGTGTGTATAGTCTTAACCTGAGACTTACATCGCTAATACTTACGACAATCGGTAAACTTTGGTTTTGGTGGTTGGGGATCTTAACTGGTTCTGTGTTCACCACTTCTGGGTTTATCAGAGAGTCGTAGTGTATTGGATGTGATGTCGAGACGGAAGTATCACTCCAGTCATAATGGAGATGATGTCACGCAGGATACGGTATTAGTGCTCTTTTAGTGATGCGCATCCAATCGGGATATTATGACCAGGTCATGAATATCCGATTATAGAGACTAGTTACCAGACATCCGATATGTGTTTCGGACGGGGCAGACACTTATCCAGCCCCAGCCCTAGCACGTGATCATCCGATACTGGGCCGATATGCACAATACATTAGTATACTACGCTTGATACAGATCTAGATATTCTTTGATGAATATGTCCGGAGAATTGGGAAGACTTGGTGCTTTGCTAGGAGTCGACCTTGTCTCGTAAATCGGTGGTAGAACGTAGTACTTGGTACGTACGTGATTCGGATACTCCGACGACCGTATTTACTGCCAGATTATCCGGGGATCTCATGGGTCGCTTCCCGATAATCCACCGATGACGCACAACTCGCACTCTTGAATAATCTGGGATTATAATAGAAGAGAGAGAGAAAATTAATCTAGGATTAATAACGGAGATATTTTATCCGGGATAAAATATCGTCTAAAGAGAGAGAACGATTAATTTGGAATTAATCGATGAATTAATATATTCGATATATTAAACGAAATTAGATTTCGACGCGGAATAAAATTAGATTTTAATTCGGGCAAACGAGTTAATTCAGAATTAATTCGTTAGCGACGTAAATAATAATTTCGCAGGCGTAATTATTTTTTAAATTCGATTGAATTAACGTCGCGACGCAAGCTCGGTATTTCGGAAATATCGAACCCGAACGCGTGAGTGCACGTGGGCCCACTTTCATTGGGAAACGTGTGGGGCCCACATGACACATGTCAAGATATGCATTAACTTTGACACATGTCATATTATGCTTATTTGACACTCTAATGCTTTGCATGGAGATTGTGTACAATGCACTCAATGGTATTGCATGGAAATGAAGTGTTTGACACTCTAAGCCTTTGCATGAATTTGTGTCATAAGTTTATTATTAATTTAATAAATTATGGCATAAATATAAATTGATTTTTGGTAAATCATTTTAATTAACAAAACTTTTACACAATTCTCTCTCAAATTCTCTCTTCCTCTCACGGCAATGGAAGCATTCTTCACTGGTTTTGAACCAGTTTGGGCGTGACAATAGGGAAGCAAGAGTGGTTTCTCATGGTGAGAAATCAAGTGCTAGCACACTACGAGTCTTGCGAAGGTGGTAGGGAGGTTCCCCCATGAGACGGGATCCATCCGACGAAGATTGGAGCTCCGTTTCTTCACCCAATTTTCTGTTTTGCAGGGCAGTGGACTGCATGCAGTGGGCGTGGAAGACAGTACGTTTTTGGCCTTCATTCGTCTCCAAATCGACTCAACCGATCAATGTGAGTATTCCGCTACCTCCGTTGATGTATTCATGCATGTTTCATGTCTTGTTATTGATCTTGGACCTTAGATTAAACCAACAATGGCATCATGAGCTAAAGTTGCAAGCATGAAATTTGTAGGGCTTAAAAATTGGGTAAATGTTTGTTGAGCATGATTTGAATGAATTGAATGTTTGAGTATGCTTATAACATGTTTAAATTCATTTTGGTTGGACTAATTTGATGAAAAATGATTTGGAATTATTTTCCCCAAATATTCATGTTGGCCGAATGTCAATTGATTTTGAATCATTGGAATTTTGTTGATTTTAATTCATTGGATGAGTTAAAATCATAGGATGATGTTAATTTAATGTCAATTGGATTGTACTTTGAATTGAACATAAACCCTAAATTCTATATGTTGGCCGAATGGATATGCCCTTGAATGTCTTGGTATATTTTGATTTTATGAACATTGGATGTGTATGAAATCATTCGGGAAGTTAATACGTTGTCGATTGTGTAATTAATCGGATTGAATTCAAATCGGACAAAATAACCTTCCTTGGCCGAGACTTAGCAAGCATGTTTATGGGTTTGATTTTTCATTATGTGTGTTTGACATGTGATAATGAATTAAGCATGATTAATTGGACTAATTTGGTGCTTCGGAAATATCGATTTAGGTCATTAATCATCGTAATGCACTTTTGGTAATTAAATTGTGAAAATTGGATTTTTGGATTTAATTAATTGGGCCTAATTTTGGAAATTAGAATTTAAGTTGTAATTGGGCCTATTGGGCTTGATTTATCAAGTTTGGTTTAGGCCAAGTGGATTGGATCCAATTGGGCCCAAAACCTTAACCATAAAGCCCAATTGCGACTAATGAACTTTAAAGTTTAATTGGGCCTAATGGGCCGAAATTGATTTCTAAGGCATTTTGGGTGATCCCACTATTGGGCTTTGGTTGCCGAAGCCCATGCCTAAAGAAATTAATTGAAGCCCATTAGACTTAAATTAAATTGACGTTGGACGTTAATCGGACTTTGAGTCCCGACACGATTGAATTTGGAATTTAAATCGTAAAAGGTTTATTAATATAAAGTGCAATATTCAATTTGGAATTGAATAGTGAATTAGTATTAAATACATGTTAAATTGGATTTAATTATGTAGTTTAATTTAATTCATGAATTCGTACTTTGAGTACTTATTCGCAAAAACGAGTTTGACTCGAACAAAATCAAATCGTTGTTTGAACATTGGATGATCACTTAATTATCAGATTAATAATTTGATTAGATTGATTGATAGCATGCTTGTATGTGTGAATACATGGTTGTGTTGAATGAATAACGTATATCGGATGGATATTAGTCGGGTGGGCAATTTTGGAAATTGTTGTAATAAATTTGATTTATTAAATTGGACCTGCGTGTCCAGCCTTATCACCTTCTTTCTCTTTGTATTCTCTTCTCACCTATTCCCCTCTATGTATATGAGGTTTCTTTAGAAGTGTAGTGTAATGGGTAGAAGTAGTACAAGTGCTAGCTTGAGTGAGAAAGGAGAGATTTGATCTAGGATCAATGTGTTAAGTATCCATCCGCATATCATTATTATTTTATTTCATACTCGCTTTATTATGTATTTAGAATGCATGTTTAAGGGTGTATGATGATGAGACCTTAACAAAGATAATTAAATTGGTAGCCAATTTGCACGCGAAAAAGCCCTCATCAAATATCATGCGTTTTTTCCTTCCATTGAGTGATTCTTACTCAAGATCCGAGATTGGCAGGGGTTGTTGGCCAAAGTCAAGCCCTTGTCATCAAAGATGTGTTTTAATCACAAGGCTTTGTTCCTATTGGTGTCTTGTCCAAGTTGTGGTTTGTTGGCCAAAGTCAAGACCACTTCTTGTCCAACGACATTGATTACGAAGCTTCCATGTCAATGGGTCCGCGCTTGACTGGAATCATTAGGTTTGTTGTGCCAAAGCCAAGGCCTAGATGATTCGGAGGATAGGATAGGAAAATGTATTAGATACATTGGCATAATTAATATGTTTAGGACTTGGATGTCCACCTAACCGGATCTAGGAATTGGATTGGATCCAATTGATCTGTGAGATCTACCTAGTTAAATAGCATACAGCTTGTTGGCCAAAGTCAGGTTGTATGTTATTTAATAGGATCCTAGCCCACTAGGAAACGCGGTTTCCCGAGTACTCCACAGAGGGTTAGAGGCTTGACGAAAAATAGTGGGAGGCAAGTATTGAATTTGCAACATTCGTTCGTATACTCGCTAAACACGCTCATTTTATTTTACTCGTCATATTAATTAAAAGTATTAGTCGGACTAATATTTTATGTTGTTTTAAAAATATATATAGTTGGACTATATACAAACTCATTCAATATATAGTTGATTTTATAATTGGATTATAGTAATCAATATAATTGAATTAAAATGATAGTTGATTTTTATAAGGGATTATAGTAATCAATATTAAAATTATAGTTGATTAATAATTGGATTATTGTAATCATTATAAATAGTACCTTATTAAAAAATGATTAAATAGTTGGACTATTAAAATCATGAAAGAATTGAAAGGTTGAATATTTAAAATATATATAATCCTTGGATTAAATGTTTTAAATGATTTAATTTTCAATTGGGAATTAATAATAGGCTAATTTATTTGATAAAATAACTATTATGACTAAGCCCATAATTAAGCAAATAGTAGAGCATAAAGTCTTTGGAAGATTTATGTGATGATGACTTTAGTGCTTAATTAATATACTTATAATAAATCTATCTTTAGATTTAAAAGTATTCAAAATTGCAATTAATAAATCTTGGAGAATTAATTGACTATTCTAGTGGAGAAAAGTCAACGTTTGCAATTGGGCATGTAGCACAAGGTGCACATCGTTTCGATATTCCAAAACCCAAGGCTTGGCCAAAGGTTTGTGAAATATTGAAAAGGATAATTGACATATCCCAAAGTGACTACCATTTGGATATGGAAGACACGAAGGAATTAAAGAAAGGGCGAGGCTCTAACTTTAAAAATATTTGTCAAAGTTATGTTCACTACTAGTATTGAAATTGAATACTTAGTGTGGTACATAAAATATATGTATTGACGTTCAGAATCCGCTGTGAGCTGGATACTGGCTTCAAGCCGAGATTTCTCTGCGAATTGGAAACGGGACGAAAGTCGCTGTTTCGACCGTAGATACCTAAGTTTAGGAACTGCCTTTGGGTATGTACTTAAATTAGGAAATGTTATAATATAACTAGTTTATCTAGAGACATTATCTCTATATCAGTGTTTAATCCATTGCGGATAAAACCTTTATATTCTAGAACACTAAAGTGTTTCAATATATAAAGATGATACTGAGATAAATACATTGGATGTAAATAACAGAATTTATATTTTGAATATAAAGAAAAATCTCAAACATATAAAATGACAAATAAATAGCTCATATTGATTTGATCAATGGAGACTTATTTGTGGCATTGTTGTCTGGGACACAATTAAACAAGACTCGTATATCCACACTTTTGAAGAGTGGGTACTAGGACTGATTTGACTATTCAAATAAGGTCTACGAATCTAGTTTATTAGGTTAAATACCTAAAATACTATTTACTTGGTAATAGTAAAAGGGCCACCGATCTGTTAGCCCTATTCATGGTGAAGTAAGTGGGCCCATATCTAGCCAGGCTAGATGTGAACGTGAATATTTCGTGACCTTAACGGATGCAGCATCGCGTTGTGGTTATGTGTTTCTTTTGAAGAACACAGATCGGAAACTTTTGAAGTTTCGACACGAAGTAAATTAACAGATCGGCTATAGTATTATTCCGCCACGGCAAGACCGTAATGGAAAATACTTAAGCAGTAGGTTTCTAATGTACATGAAAGAGTACGGTATTCTTTCATATGAGGACTCCTCCCGAGACACGTCAGTTAGACGGTGTGTTCAAACCAAAAAAAAAACGAATTTTTGTTGGACATGATAAAGTTTATCACGAGTCGCTCTGAGCTACTATTTCCTTCAACAGGATATGTATTAACAGTGCAAAAACTTATTTGGAATAAGGTTCCATATAAATCTGTTTGACAGATATCATATAGGATATGAACAGGAAAGAAACGTGGTTTCTCATTCCTGATAATTTGGGTATGCCAGGCATAACGTTTGGATGATACCAAACTAAAAGACCCAAATTGGATAAGTGTCAATATAAGTTATCCTAAGGGAAACCTTAAGTATAGTACTTATATATCTCACATGAGAACAATGTAATTGTTGCTCACCATGCGGGTTTTCCTGAGAGGAATACCGATATGCAGTGGTCAGTGGGAGGATAGTGATACTCGATGAAAATCGGAGTAACACTGTTCAAGGCACGAAGTCCTTAATGGAACACAAATAGTTCATCTATGATGAATCTATACCATTAATCTTCAAATACACAAGAAACTAGTAGATCGGATAGAGTCAGAAAACAGCCTAGGGTATGGGTTTCTGATCTCACCTCATAAAGATGTCAATCTTATGGAGGTGTACCATCCGACTACGTTATGAGGAAGTGATACGAGGTATCGACTCCCTGTTATGGCAAAGTGCCATGAGTCCGAAATGGATTCCATGTATAACAACTATGTTTGGATACTAGTTGTTGTACCACAAGGCGTAGTGCCTATGGTACATTAAACGTCTTCAAGGAAGACATACATGGAAGGCAACATACCAACGTGCAAACCTAAGTTTTGACGGAAAGGTATCGTTATCAACATTGTGTTAATAACGGTTCAACCTTTTACCTGTTGCCATGGTAAATCCATTTTGAAGATGCTTATTGATAACTATATATTTCATTTATGAAATATGCTAGTTACAAATCAAAATCGCTTTCCTGAAAAGGAAACCTTTTGGAGGATGTTTACAACATCCTGACGATTTTGTATAACCGACAAACAAGGTTTGCGGGTTATTCGATCCATGTTTGGATTGATGCAAGCATATGGTTCTTGGAACTGTCGTTTTGAAATAATCATAATGGTTTATGATTTGACTCAAAACGAAATAATTCTTGTGTATATAAGGAGGTTAGTGGGAGAGCGCACTGACAGTGAAATTCCCATAAAACTATTGTTGAAAGCTTGGCTTTCAATAGAAATTCTCCGTAGAATTCTGGGGAGTAACAACCTTTATTAGAGGAATAAAGATCTACTGGGATAGATTTGGAGTTGTTAACACTCTCTGGGAAATTGTACATTTAAAATGTACTTGTATTGGTGTCTCATACGCTTCAAGCATATGGAGTCACAATCAGGTCAATCCAAGTGACAGTCACTGGATTGAAGTTAAGAACATCTGTTAGTATCTCTGAGAACTAAAGATGCTATCTTTTACTATGGAGAAGGAGAACTTGAAGTGACTGGGATCACTGCTGCAAGTTTCCAAACAATTAAATACTGCGGTACTATAGAGTTTGAATAACGGGACAGTGAGCTGGAAATCTTCCAAGCAAGATAACTGTTGCCGAATAAACAACAAATGCGGATTATTGCTGCAGCTGAAGCAGCAATAGAAGCCATTTGGATCGAAAGTAAATCTAATTAGATTAGATATAGTTCTGTTAGCAGCTGAGCTAGGCGTCAGCATAGGCTAAGGAATTAAAGGTCTCATCGACGATCCAGATATATACTTCTATATCATCTGATTCGTTCGGATCATACATCGTGGCGATGTGATGATCGTATAAATCGCGTCAAACGATAATCGAACAAATCCGCTGACGAAAACCTTTCCTCAGCAATTTGAGCGAACCGTACATAGTTCAGGTGTAGGACACTTGAGTGACTCGCAATGTGCCAAGTGGGAGATTGTTGGACAAAATGACCCATAGCGTCACTATTTGCACAGATCATTGTGTTGTTGTAGCAAATTAACTATGTAACAAGGAAATTGCACTCTCGTCATTTGTGATTAGATCACCATAGATATATAAATGAAGAGAGGTCCCTATGATTAGTTCCTGGATTGAGATGATATGAGACAGTATCAGTCCACGAAGGATTAATCATTAAATATCCCTAGCCGTAGTATTATCGAGACTGGACATCGATAATGCGGAATAGGCTAGTATTGCACTTGTGCGCGTTGTGAGGGCACAACGGCATAGTTCTCATATATATAGTATTGGATACTTGTGCCGATAGGAGTTCACCGATAGGGATCGCTCAGTCGGGACACCACTGGCGACGGACAGCTTCGCTCGCGACGCCTTCGGATCCTTGGTATCATGAGGTGTTTGCGCTGGGAGGTGTGAGTTTGTATACGTACTTACCTACGTTACAATCGTAAAACTTTGGAAACTTTGGTTTTGGTGGTTGGGGATCTTAACTGGTTCTGTGTTCACCACTTCTGGGTTTATCAGAGAGTCGTAGTGTATTGGATGTGATGTCGAGACGGAAGTATCACTCCAGTCATAATGGAGATGATGTCACGCAGGATACGGTATTAGTGCTCTTTTAGTGATGCGCATCCAATCGGGATATTATGACCAGGTCATGAATATCCGATTATAGAGACTAGTTACCAGACATCCGATATGTGTTTCGGACGGGGCAGACACTTATCCAGCCCCAGCCCTAGCACGTGATCATCCGATACTGGGCCGATATGCACAATACATTAGTATACTACGCTTGATACAGATCTAGATATTCTTTGATGAATATGTCCGGAGAATTGGGAAGACTTGGTGCTTTGCTAGGAGTCGACCTTGTCTCGTAAATCGGTAGAACGTAGTACTTGGTACGTACGTGATTCGGATACTCCGACGACCGTATTTACTGCCAGATTATCCGGGGATCTCATGGGTCGCTTCCCGATAATCCACCGATGACGCACAACTCGCACTCTTGAATAAATCTGGGATTATAATAGAAGAGAGAGAGAAAATTAATCTAGGATTAATAACGGAGATATTTTATCCGGGATAAAATATCGTCTAAAGAGAGAGAACGATTAATTTGGAATTAATCGATGAATTAATATATTCGATATATAACGAAATTAGATTTCGACGCGGAATTAAAATTAGATTTTAATTCGGGCAAACGAGTTAATTCAGAATTAATTCGTTAGCGACGTAAATAATAATTTCGCCAGGCGTAATTATTTATTTAAATTCGATTGAATTAACGTCGCGACGCAAGCTCGGTATTTCGGAAATATCGAACCCGAACGCGTGAGTGCACGTGGGCCCACTTTCATTGGGAAACGTGTGGGGCCCACATGACACATGTCAAGATATGCATTAACTTTGACACATGTCATATTATGCTTATTTGACACTCTAATGCTTTGCATGGAGATTGTGTACAATGCACTCAATGGTATTGCATGGAAATGAAGTGTTTGACACTCTAAGCCTTTGCATGAATTTGTGTCATAAGTTTATTATTAATTTAATAAATTATGGCATAAATATAAATTGATTTTTGGTAAATCATTTTAATTAACAAACCATTTTACACAATTCTCTCTCAAATTCTCTCTTCCTCTCACGGCAATGGAAGCAATTCTTCACTGGTTTTGAACCAGTTTGGGCGTGACAATAGGGAAGCAAAGAGTGGTTTCTCATGGTGAGAAATCAAGTGCTAGCACACTACGAGTCTTGCGAAGGTGGTAGGGAGGTTCCCCCATGAGACGGGATCCATCCGACGAAGATTGGAGCTCCGTTTCTTCACCCAATTTTCTGTTTTGCAGGGCAGTGGACTGCATGCAGTGGGCGTGGAAGGCAGTACGTTTTTGGCCTTCATTCGTCTCCAAATCGACTCAACCGATCAATGTGAGTATTCCGCTACCTCCGTTGATGTATTCATGCATGTTCATGTCTTGTTATTGATCTTGGGACCTTAGATTAAACCAATACTTCCATGTTCCAAAGAGCCACCCAAGTGTGTGGCCTCCAAAGATGCACACACCAATGCCAAAACGCAACGGCAAGACTACGCCTTAAGTGCACATGTATTTTGCCCTTGGTGCTAGCCTAGGCAAATACCTCAAAACTTTTAACTTGATATTCCTCTAGTCAATTAGACTTAAGGATCCTCAAAATTAGTGGCTTACTCTTAAACTTTAGAGTTTCTCACTTATATAAACCCAAAATATGAAAGGTTTTGGTGTAAAAAATTTCTAAAGAATTCTTTGGGTTTATATCGGTGCTCCAAAGACAACAAAATTAATTAAGAATCCGATGTGGGATAAATGCTAATTTAATCTTACTCATTGGATATTAATTTAGTGGTTTAATGAGATTATGAAACCCTAATAAGAGTTTGGATTGAATTGGAACTCAAAATAAATAACAAATAAAAAAAAAAAATTGAAGCCCCATCCGTGCCCTTATTTATTTATTTATTTATTCCAATTCCCAAAGTGCCCCTATCGTCATTCACCAATCCCTAAGCCACTATGGAACCTCATAAATGATCTGTTCAATAATTAAACACATTGAACCATTTATGAACAATTCCTACAACAATCGTATATGCTGTTAAATTTGTACTGTGCACTCTTAACCATTGATTTCGAATATATTGTGTGTGACCTTTTGGGTTCCCCTCAAGTTGGACATGAAATGAATCGGGATAATTTAATCGAACATAAATTATCCTCCGATCATATGGTCGTTCGATTTCAATGACCAAGGTTGACATCTAGCAATATGCCAAGGCCCCTAAATGAGAAAGAAAGATATATACCCAGTTTGTATGTGATTTAATATGATACGGTCCCTCGCCTCTTTGTATCCCCACATATTGACCTAGGGTACGGAAAATGTCTACCCATATGGTCAAATGTATGATGTTGAAGTGTCATGAATCGTGCTAACCCAAGAAACTCATATGATTCTTCCGCTGTAGCCACAGTCTCAAGCACTGATCACACATATCAACCCGTGTATTGGAATACTACTCTTATAAGAAAATATTATCCGAGAGAGTGGCGATTCTCTGTTGTATCTTTACAAACTTCATGTGTTTCAACAAATGACCCAATTTTACCCTTATGACTGGATCTTTTGAATTGGGGAAGGATAATATCAAAGTTATTTGATCCACACATAATATTGTAAAGACCTCAAGTCTATGAACTAGTCATACAATCGATACATGAAAGTTCTCACAGACACACATGATAAACCCTCCATGTGAAAATTTTTGGCGGTCAGTTCGATGGACACGAGCAACTCATCCATCCATGTGATACACGAAGTGGACGGATCTCCGCTAGTAGCCTATGAGATCGGCTACCCCACTTAAGGGTGGATCATATTATCATGATAGTCTCTCCACTTTGTGAACGCCCAGATTATTGACAAAACTATGACTAGGAACATTTGAGAGTAATGATTCTCAAAAGGCGTGGAAGCCATCATCTTATTACTCCAAGGGCTTTATTACAGTGTTTGATTATTCATATAATTTATGTAACACACGTATAATAAAGATTGCCATTTTATTAATTAATGAAAATATTACAAATACATGTACATATAACCCATCCACAAGTTGGGTATAGGGCATATCCCTAGCAGCTTGTACATTGACAAGAGTTGAGGAGATTCAACATGGATCAGTCCAAGAGGGGGTTGCTTCCAGTGTCATATGGTGTCTTTCTATCGAAGGATATGTATCCTAAAACTCAAGATGAGAGAGATGTAATGATTCGGATCCTATATGCTTCAGCAGTCAGATCGATCATGTACGCCATGATATGTACGCGACCTGATGTCTCATATCCTTTGAGCATGTGTAATCGCTATCAGGACGATCAAGGTGATGGTCACTGGATTGATATAAAGAACGTCCTTATGTATCTTAGATGAACTAAAGATGCTTTCTTAATCCATGGGGAATGAGAACATGAGGTGACAGGGTTCGGCGATGCAAGTTTCTAAGCCGAAAAAGACGACTATAAATCGCAATATGGGTACATATTTGTTTGAACAACAGAACAGTGAGCTGGAAATCTTCCAAGCAAGAGACTGTTGCCGATTCAACAATAGAAGTAGAATATATTGCTACAACTGAGGTAGCAAAAGAAGCAATTTGGATCCATAAATTACTAATTGGATTAGGAGTAATTCCGTTAGTAGATGAGCTCATACCTTTATATTGTGACAATAATGGGGCTACCGCACAGGCTAAGGAACCACGGTCCATCAACGATCCAAGTATATACTTCGACGATTTCATCTGATTCGTGAGATCATACATCGTGGCGATGTGAAGATCGAAAAGATCACATCAGATGATAACATTACAGATCCACTGAAGAAATCTATATCTCAGTAAAGGTTTGAGCGACATATACATAGTTCAGATGTTAGATACTTGAGAGATTGGCTATAGGCCAAGTGGGAGATTGTTGGACAATTATGACCCATAACATCACTATTTGTAAAGAACAATATATTTTTGTACAAATTAACTATGTGATAAAAGGAAATTGCTTTTTATCATTATTGTAATTGGATATATAGTAATGATAAAAGTCCATAGGGTTAAATCAGATTAATAAGATATGAGACAATATTAATCCATGAACGGTTTAATCATTAAATATCCCTAGTTGAAGTATTATCGAGACTAGACATTGATAATACGAAATAGACTAGTATTACACTTGTGCGCGTTATGGAAGCTTAACGGCATAGTTCTCATATATTTAGGTATTGAATACTTATGCGAGACTAATAAGAGGTTCTGTTAGCCGTTGCACCAGGAACAGTTCGCTCTGGATAGACCTACTCGAAATCCCATTGGTAGTATGAATATGTGTTTATGGGAATCTGAATCAGGGTAGGTGTATGTGATATTTAACCTGAGACTTACGTCGCTATTACTTACGACAATCAGTTTAATTTAGTATTGGTTGTCTGGAGCTTTAATAGGTTATATGTATGCCTCTATTGGGTTTACTGAGAATCGTAGTGTATTGGATATGATGTCAAGATGAGAGTATCACTTCAGTCATATGGAGATGATGGTCACAAGGATACAGAACTAGTACACTTAAATGCTGCAACTATTGGGATAATGTGACTAGGTCATGACTTCCCGATTACAAAGATTAGTTACTCAGGATCCGATATATGCTTCGTATGGGGCAGACATAGGGCCAACCCTAGGCCTAATATGTGACATCCGATACTGGATCATATTACATTATTACATAGTATTACTATGTCTGATACAAATTATATTCCTTGGCGAATATTTCTGGAGAACTGGGTAGGCATGGTGCTTTGCTAGAAGCCCACCATGTCTTGTAAATCGGTGAGAACATGGTACGGGGTACGCATGTGTTCGGATAGTCCGATAATCGTATTTACTGTAAACATATCCATGAATCTCTTGGGTCGCTTCCTAAAGATTCACCAATGACATTTGACTGATATAGAATTACTCTAGGATTAATTATGAGAGAGAAAATTAATCTCGGAATAATTGCGGCAAGAATTAATCTGAGATTAAATTTGTATAGCATAGCAAACGTGATTAATTTAGAATTAATCGATAAAATAAATTTAATAGTTAAATTGGATTCTTCTATTTAATTAATTTATATGGGGCTAAAATAATATATCAGATATATTAATTGAAATGGGATTTCAATATGAAATTAAAATTGGATTTTAATTTGAGCGAACAAATTAATTTGGAATTAATTCAAAAGTGACTTTCGTAATAATTTTGCGAGGCATAATTATTTAATAAATTGGATTTCATTATGGCATGACATCAAATTCATTTAATCGAATTAAACGAACTCAGGCCCAAGTCATGTTGTGTGAGGAGGAAGCCAATATAAATTTTGAATTTAAATGTGGTGGGACCACATGACTTACATCACTTGTAAAAGTTTGATGGAAGTAATTGCCTTAATAAATGAAATTCATAAACACACAACCTACCAAGTTTTAACAACACTGTCTCCTTCTTCTTCCTTGAGCTTGGCCGAAACTTCTCTCAAAATTGTGAGATTTTTGCTTCAAAAATTTCATCAAAGCTAGCACATGGAGAGTCATTTGAGGTGATAAGGAAACTCACCCAAGGCTAAAACAACTCAACAACAAGCTTGGAGCTTCATCCAAAAAGGAAAAATTTCGAATTTGTCCAAATCAATGTAAGTGATTACACCAATTTTACTTGATTTTTGACACATAAAATCATGTTTAAGACCTTGTGGCATGTCTTAGAGACTAACACAGATTCCCCTATTCTTTGGCTTTGCCCTCGGAACCTTGGAAATGGAAATCCCATTCATACCCTCATTGTACTGCTAGGGGTCCTTAGACTTAAAAATCACCATCAACATCGGACCCTAGTTCTTGGTATCAATGAGTTGATGAGTTGGTGATAAGTGCATGAAAATGTACTTTGAACATCACTAATTCGGTTTGATTATCATGTGTTGAATCTTAATTAAATTTTATTTTATGTTTTAATATTAGGAAGCAATGAAACAAGAAGCTTGAAACAATTGCACGTGTTTCAGGACCTTACGGATGCATCAGAAGCATGCGAAAAGAGCGAATACATAGAAAATAGTAAATACAAGAAGAAATATAGGAAACGCTTTCCTCGCACAGCAAAAGCAGCTTAGGCACACAGATCAGACTTGAAAAATTTTCTACCCTTCCCCACCTTTAGCCGAATGGAAGCAGAAACTCTACTGAAATTTTGCTTTTGTTTTGGACAAAATTTCAGCCCCGGAACGCTCCCGAAACAGCCCCCGAACTGCGGTGAAATAATGGACTGTTTTGGACCCATTACGAACCCAAACTGCACCCAAACTAGCCCCTGATTTGCGTGACCTGCTGTGATGTTTTAGGTCTGATTTTTCTGTCAAAATACAACCACAATACATCCTTAAAAAGTTCCCAAGGTGTTTCCCAAAATTCCGAATTAAAACGAAAACAAACCGAGCCCTGAAACAACAAGACAATGGGCGGTAATGAGGTAAACCAACCCTCAATGCCGTGACCTATGGAAATAGAATAAGAAGATGATTTGTTTGACACCACAAAGTCTTTCGTGCTATGACTCGTAACCAACGGAAAGTAGTGTTGGCTACACTCACAAAATAAATCCCTAAACGATTTAGAGATTTAATCACACTTAATATTTTATTTTTCTTCTTATGTTCTTCAATGGAGTTTCTCAACTTTTGAGAGAATGGTGAAGAAGAAGAAGAAGAATATGGCTAGGTTTTGCAATAAAATGAGAGAGACCAAAAAGAAAATCAAATTTTCTTTATATACTTAGGTCAAATTGGGATAAAATTCAATTTGAAGAGAGAGAACAATTATTTTGGAATTAATCGTTAAATAATATATTCGATATATTAATTGACATTAGATTTCAACTCGGAATTAAAATTAGATTTTAACTCGAGCGAATGAATTCATTTTGAATTAATTCGCGAGCGACTTTCGTAATAATGTTACGAGGCATTATTATTTAATTAAATTAGATTTAATTATTTCGCAATGGAAAATTTGTTAATTCAGAATTAACGAACCCGAGCCCGATATATGTTTTGCGGGCCCACTCGAATTTTGAATTTAAAGTGGGGCCCACCTAGTCACATCACTATTCAACCTCACTTAACCTTTTTGGTGATGGAAGTTAGTGAAGATATTTTGGTAACTTGTAAGACACCTTTTGTCATTTGGAATGACATTTACCAAACTTGATTTTGTTAAAAGGTAATTGACTTTTGGAAAATCATTTTTTACATAACACAACACCCAAAATTAAAATAACTCTCTCCTCTCCTCTCATATTGCCATGAGTTGCTCTTCCCAAAATAGAGATTTTGTTGCAAAATTTCTTCATTGCTAGAACATTCAAAGATCAAACAAGGTGTTAGGGAAACTATCCCCTTGAGTTTGGAATTCAAAGTTCAAAGCTTGGAGCTCAACATACAAACAAAGGAGAGCTTGAAGCACTTCTCAAATGAGAAAAATGTTGTTATCTACACATCCAATAACCGATCAAAAAAGTATTTTTCCGCAATTTACTTTGATTATTCACACATGTTTATACTTAATAGATCCTTGGCATGTTCTAGGAGAACCTAACAATGGTATCAGAGCCAATTTTAAGCATGAAATATTAGGGTTCATAGACTTCATTTTTGGGGTTTTGTGATTTGAGCATGATATCTTCAAATTTAATGTTTGGTTATGCTTAGATTATGATAACTTAGAGTTATGCATTATGAATGTTGAGAAAAATTGATTAGATTAATTTTCCCCTATTTTTTATGACATGGCCGAATGTATGGACCTTAGGAAGCTCATGGTGATTTTTGTTTTTAGACCATTGGATGTGTTTAAATGCATGAGTATATTGATTTGTGATTTAATTGGATTGAAAATCAAAATTAGATATAAAAATGCATGATTATTGTGAGTATTGGAAGCATGTTGGAGGTTGATTTTGCTACAATTATGTTGGACTTGTATTGAATATGATAAAGCATGATTAATTAGGTAAATTGGTATTTTGGTATTTTGGAAATGTTAATTTAACTAACTAATTATGGCTATACACTTTAATTAAAAATTGTGATATTTGGAATATTGTAATTTAATTAATTAGTCTACAATTTGGAATTGGGCTAAAATTATTGTATTTGGGCTTAATGTGCTTGGTTGGGACAAGTTGGTTTAGAACAATTGGATTGGATCCAAATTGGGCCTAAAACCATTCCCTAAAGTCCAAATATAATAAATGGGCCTTTAAGTAATTAATTGGGCCTAATGGGCCAAAATTAATTTTATGAAAAATGGTGATTCCGTATTGGGCTTTGGTTTCCAATGTCCATGCCTTAAGAAATTAATTAAAAGCCCATTGGACTTTAATTAGATTGACATTGGATGTTAATTGGGCCTTTGAGACCCATTAAGATTGGATTTAGAATCTAAGTCTAAAAGGCACATAATTAAGTGTAATTATTTAATTTAGAATTAAATATGAATTAGTATTCGATACAAATTAAATCGGATTTAAAATTATAGTTCGATAAAATAAAAGAATACACACTTTGAGTACTTATTCTTAAACGAGTTGGACTCGTTCAAATCAAATCGTTGTTTGAACATTGGATTATCACTTAATTCAAAGATTAATTAATTGGATTAGATTGATTCAATAACATGCTTTGTGTGAATACATTGATGTAATGTATAAATAGTGTATATCAGATGGATATTAGAAGGGTGAGGGCAATTTTGGAAATTGTTGTAATAAGTTGAGAATTTATTAAATTGGACCTGCGTGTCCAGCCTTTATCTCTTGACTCTTTGTATTTCTCTTCTCACCAATTCCCCTTAATGTTAATGAAGTTTCTTTATTGTATTATGTAATTGGGTAAGATCCAATTGATCATAGAGATCTACCTAGTTAAATATCATACAGCTTGTTGGACAATGTCAAGGTTGAATGTTATTTAACGGGATCCTAGCCCACTAGGAAACTAGGTTTCCCGAGTACTCAACAAAGAGTTAGAGGCTCACCGAAAAATAGTGGGAGGCCAATATTTAATTTGAAATTTCGTTCAAATACTCGCCATGTACGCGCTTTTAAATTATTTTTTCATTTTATATATTTATTAGTTGGACTAATATTTTATTATTTTTTTGTAACAGTTGGAATGTACCCAAAATCGTTAATTGAATAGTTAGACTATTGCAATTAAGATGGCTGGAAAGATCAGGGTTAGAGACATTATCATGGGTGAAAATGTCTTTAATGGTGCGAACTTTCCTGATTTGGATATGAACCTCAGGATTGTCCTGAGGGCTGAGAGAATTCTCTATATGATAGAGAGACCTCTCGGGCCTAAGCCCGGAATTGAGCAGCCGCTTGAGCTTGAGCTTTAGAAGACTCACAGTGATGACAACTCAACTGCTCAATCCGTCATACTCGCTGCAATGACCCCTCAATTTCGTCGCCAGAATAAGGGATTGGATCACTATACTGTGATGTTGAAATTGAAGGACCTTCACCGATCTAATCTTAGATCGCAGAAGTATGAATTGCAGAAAAAAGCTCTTTCGCTCTCGCATGTCAGAGGGTATATTTGTCGAGCACCATGTGTCACAGATGATTGCAGACATCGAACAGTTGGGTCAGCTAGGCATAACCTTTGAGGCTGAGACTTCTATAAGTTTGATCGTATAGTCTATTCCTGACAGCTGGAGCGGGTTCACCATGAACTATAATATGATGAACCAAGAAAATACTATTGGAGAGTTAATGTCAATGCTGAAAGAGACATAAAAAGAGCTATTAAAGGGCAAAAAGTGTGAGGCACACTTCGCTTCAACATCTCAGTCTGCCAAGACTTGGCCGAAGGCTAATGGAGGTGTAAAGAAGAAGAAGAAGAAGAAGAAGAAGAAGAAGAAGGGCAAGGCCAAATCATCAAAGTCTTATAGGAAGAAAAAGGACAAATCCTAAGATGTCTGCCTATAGTGTGGCAAACGGGGTCATTGGAAGCGTGACTGCCATGAGTACAAGGCGCAGATGAAGGAACAGAAAGCAGGCAAGACACCGACTTCAGGTATATTTGTTATAGAAATAAAAATGTCTACTTCTAGTTTTAAAAATTAGATTTTGATTCTAGTTATGGTACTCATATATGTAATGAAGTGCATGATCTACAGATTAGCAAGAGACTGGATTCAGGAGAGATAGACCTCCGAGTTGGAAATGGGACTAGAGTCGTCATTTTGGCTGTTGGGACTTATATTTTGGAACTGGCCTCAGGGCATGTACTTATTTTATCAGACTACTTTTATGTACCTAGTTTGACTAGGAATATTATTTATGTATCTTGTTTAGCCCAATGTGGGTATACTTTTGCATTCAAAAACACTGCGTGTTTTGTTTATAAAAATGATTTAGAAATATGTAATGCTGATGTGAATAATGGTCTTTATATTTTGAATATAAATCAATCTCAAACATATAACGTAACAAACAAAATGCTTAAATTAAGTAACAAAGATGAAACTTTTATGTGGCATTGTCATATGGGAGACATTAACAAGACTCGCATATCCACACTTTCAAAGAGTGGGTACTTGGACGGATTTGATCAAAATTCATATGACATATGCGAATCTTATTTATTAGGAAAAATGCCTAAAACAACTTTTAGCGGCAAAGGTACACGTGCCACCGAACTGTTAGCTCTCGTTCATAGTGACGTATATGGGCCCATGTCTAGCCAGGCTAGAGGTAGATATGAATACTTCGTAACCTTTACGGATGATGCATCACATTATGGTTATGTGTATCTTATGAGACACAAGTCGGAAACCTTTGAGAAATTCAAAGAATTTCGACACGAAGTAGAAAAATAGACCGGCAAAAGTATTAAAACATTACTGTCGAACCGTGGTGGAGAATATATGAGCAATGAGTTTCTCGATTACTTGAAAGAATATGGTATTCTATCACAATGGACTCCTCCCAGAAAACCTCAATTAAACGGTGTGTCCGAATGGAGAAACTGAACTTTATTGGACATAGTAAGGTCGATGACGAGTTGCACTGAGCTACCAATTTCCTTCTGGGGATATGCATTGAATAGTAAAATACTTATTTTGAATAAGGTTCCGTCAAAATCTGTTCAACAGACACCGTATGAAATATGGACATGAAAGAAACCGGGTTTCTCATTCCTGAAGATTTGGGATTGCTGGGCATACGTTAAACGTTTAGATGGTACCAAACTAGAACCCAAATCAGATAAGTGCATATTTGTAGGTTATCCTAGGGAAATCAAAGGATATTACTTCTACAACCCATAAGAGAACAAAATATTTGTTGCTCTACATGCGGTTTTCCTCGAAAAGGAATTCCTAAATGCAGTGGTAATTCAGAGGAAAGTAGAACTCGATGAAAATCAGAGTGATACTGTTCCTAGCACCGATTCTTTAACGGAACATAAATAGTTCATCAGGGATGAGACTGTACCACAAACTTCTAATACAAAGAATCACGTAGGTCAGAGAGAGTCAGAAAACAACCTGAGAGGTATGGGTTTCTGATCTCACCACATGTGGATATTAATCTTATTGAGGAAGACGAACCGGCTACGTATAAGGAAGTGATACAAGATATTGACTCCCTTTTATGGCAAGAAGCCATGAAGTCCGAAATGGATTCCATGTACACCAACCAAGTTTGGACACCGGTTGATGCACCAGAAGGCGTAAAGCTTATTGGTTACAATGGATCTTCCAGAAGAAGACTGACATGGATGGCAACATACAAACGTACAAAGCTAGGCTTGTAGCGAAAGAGTATTGTCAATGACATGGTGTCGATTATGACGAAACCTTTTCACATGTTTCCATGATTAAATCCATTTGGATTATGCTTGTTATTGCTCCATATTTCAATTACGAAATATGGCAGATGGATGTCAAAATCATTTTCCTTTATGGAAATCTTTTGGAGGATATTTATATGCAACAGCCTGACGGTTTTATCATACCACGACTTGCAAACAAGGTTTGTAAATTAAATTGATCCATTTATTGATTGAAGTAAGCATTGCATTCTTGGAACCAACGTTTTGATGAGACCATAAAAGAATATGATTTCGTTCAAAACGATGATGATCCTTGTGTATATAAGAAGGTTAGTGGAAGCGCACTGACATTCATTATCCTTTATGTTGATGATGTATTGCTAATAGGCAATGACATTCCCATGCTACAATCGGTGAAAGCTTGGTTTTCATTAAAATTCTCCATGAAAGATCTGAGAGAATCAGCTTTTATTCTGGGAATAAAGATCTATCGAGATAGATCTAGAAAGCTACTTGGACTCTCACAGAGCACGTACATTGACAAAGTATTGAAGAGATTCAACATGGATCAGTCTAAGAGGGGACTATTGCTAGTGTCACATGGCGTCACTCTATCTAAGGACATGTGTCCTTAAACTCAAGATGAAAGAGACAACATGAGTCGGATCCCGTTCGCTTCGGTAGTCGGATCGATCATGTATGCCATGATATGTACGCGACCTGATGTCTCACATGCTTTGAGCATGTGTAGTCGCTATCAGGCCGATCCAAGTGATGGTCGCTAGGTTGCAGTTAAGAACATCCTTAAGTATCGTAAACGAACTAAGGATGTGTTCTTAATCTATGGAGATGGAGAACTTGAGGTAACTGGGATTACCGATGCAATTTTCCAAACCGATAAAGACGACTGTAAGTTACAATCTGGGTACATATTTTGTTTGAACAACAAAGCAGTAAGCATGAAATCTTCCAAGCAAGAGACTGTTGCCGATTCAACAACAGAAGCAGAATACATCGCTGCAGCTGAAGCAGTAAAAGAGGCAGTTTGGATCCGTAAATTCATAATTGGATTAGGAGTAGTCCCGTTAGCAGCTGAGCCCGTTCCATTTTATTGTGACAATAACGGGGCTATAGCACAGGCTAAGGAACCGCAGTCTCATCAACGATCCAAGCATGTACTTCGACACTTCCATCTCATTCGTGAGATCATACATCGTGGCGATGTGAAGATCGAGAAGGTCGCACCAGATGACAACATTGCAGATCCGTTGACGAAAGCTATTCCTCAGTAAATGTTTAAGCGACATGTACATAGTTCAGGTGTTAGATACTTGAGTGATTATCTATTGGCCAAGTGGGAGATTGTTGGACAGTTATGACCCACTATTTGTAAAAGACATTGTGGTTTTTGTACAAATTAACTATATGACAAATGAAATTGCTATTTTATAATTTTGTAATTAGATTACTTGAATAAATAAATGATAAAAGTCTTTATGATTAGTTCCGGATTAATAAGATATGAGATAGTATCAATCCATGAAAGTTTAATCATTAAATATCCCTAGTCGTAGTATTATCGAGACTGGACATCGATAATGCGGAATAGACTAGTATTGCACTTGTGCGCATTATGGAAGCGTAACGACATAGTTATCATATATTTAAGTATTAGATACTTATGCAAGTGTGATAGGAGGTTGTGTTTACCGATGGTACGGAAACAGCTTCGCTCTGGATAGACCCCTCAGAATCCCATTGGTAGTATGACTATATGTCTATGGGATTCCGAATTAGGGTAGGTGTATTTGGTCTTAACCTGAGACTTGCATCGCTAATACTTGCGACAATCAATATACTTTGGTTTTGGTCGTTCGGGGCTTTAACAGGTTCTGGGTACGCCTCTCCTGGGTTTATTTGGAATCGTAATGTATTGGGTGTGATGTCAAGATGGAAGTATCACTTCAGTCATATGGAGATGATGATCACGTAGGGATACATAACTAGTACTCTAATATGTTGTAACTATCGGGATAATATGACAAGGTCATGATTATACGATTAAAGAGACTAGTTGTTAGTAATCCGATATATGCTTCGTACGGGGCAGACACTATTCCAGCCCCAGGCCTTGCATGTGACATCCGATACTGGATCACAATATGCAATACTTAGTATACTACGCTTGTTATAGATTATGTATTCCTTAAAAGAATATTTCTGGAGAATTGGGTAGGCACAGTGCTTTTCCAGAAGCCAACCATGTCTTGTAAATCGGTAAGAACGTGGAAGGGGTACGCATGTATTCAGATAGTCAGACGACCGAATTTACTGCCAACATATCCAGGGATCTTACGGGTCGCTTCACGATGATTCACCGATGACGTTTGACTCAAACAGAATTAATCTGGGATTAATTATGAGAGATAGAAAATTAATCTTGGATTAATTGCGGTAAGAATTTATCTGGGATAAAATTCGATTTGAAGAGAGAGAATGATTATTTTGGAATTAATCGATTAAATAATATATTCGATATATTAATTGAAATTAGATTTCAACGCATAATTAAAGTTGGATTTTAATTTGGGCTCGCGAATTAATTTGGAATTAATTCGCGAGCGACTTTCGTAATAATTTTGCGAGGCATTATTATTTAATTAAATTTGATTTAATTATATCGCAACAGAAAATTCGTTAATTCGGAATTAACGAACCCGAGCCCGATATGTGTTTTGCGGGCCCACTCAAATTTTGAATTTAAAGTGGGGCCCACCTAGTCACATCACTAGTCAACCTCACTTACCTTTTTGGTGATGGAAGTTAGTGAAGATTCTTTGGTAAATTGTAAGACACCTTTTGTCATTTGGATGACATTTACCAAACTTGATTTTGGTAAAAGGTAATTGACTTTTGGAAAATCATTTTTTACATAACACAACACCAAAAATTAAAAAACTCTCTCCTCTCCTCTCATATTGCCGTGAGTTGCACTTCCTAAAATAGAGATTTTGTTGAAAAATTTCTTCATTGCTAGCACATTCAAAGATCAAACAAGGTGTTAGGGAAACTATCCCATTGAATTTGGAATTCAAAGTTCAAAGCTTGGAGCTCAACATACAAACAAATGAGAGCTTGTAGAACTTCTCAAAGGAGCAAAATTTTTGTTATCTACACATCCAATAACCGATCAAAGTAAGTATTTTTCCGCAATTTACTTTGATTATTCACACATGTTTATGCTAAATAGATCCTTGGCATTTTCTAGGAGAACCTAACAACTATCCCATGCTCAACTAAGAATTCCACGAAATCTCCGTTGAGGTATTCTCCTCCATGATCCGATCGTCGAGTTTTGATTGTCTTACCTAATTGGTTCTCAACCTCAGCACGATACTCTTTGAACTTTTCAAAGGTATCTGATTTGTGATGCATTAGGTAGACATACATATATCTGGAATACTCGTCAATGAATGAGACGAAGTATTCATAACCACCTTGGGCTCTTACATTCATCGGTCTGCAAACGTCCGAATGTATTAGCTCAAGTGGTTGACTGGCTCTTATACCTTTTCCAGAAAAAGGTTTCTTGGTCATTTTTCCTTCTAAACATGATTCATAAACTGGTAAAATCCCGAGCTTTAACTAGTTTAAGGCTCTATTCTTTATCAATCTATTTATCCGGTCAAGGTTGATATGACCAAGTCTAAGATGCCACAGATATGTGTCATCGTGAGAAATCTTTGGCCGTTTAGTTTTAGGTTTCTCAACCTTAAACATTTCAGCGTTCAGCAGTGATCTATGGTACCAGAGCCTGAAGACTATTACAATTCAGAGTCAAAATACTTGATATAAATATTTTTCGAGCAAGTACGTGCTCACAAAATGGAAATTGGGACACTCTATAGATCCGTTGAAATTTCAACGCGGAACATAGCTTACGACTCATTTTGAACATTTTTAGTAATCAGACCCTAACATTTTCATACAATATCCGATTTTTATGAATTTTATATCATCAGAAACCAAGACTAAAACCTACAACCTCCACGTTGGATGTTTTTCTAAATACGGACTAGAATTGGGTCAAATATCACAATGTCCGTGAATGCTACAGTAATTTCGAGAATTAACAAGAATTTGGTGATGTGGCAAAATATGGGCCATTCATTTGCAACAAAAAAAAATCAACTCTTGCTCTATAAATAGAGCACTATTCATTCATCTTCTTGAGGAGCCAAAAACGTGAGGGATACTTGGGAAGCTTTCTCATTTTTTTCTCTTTTCTCATGCTTATTTTGGAGTAATTGGTGATGCTTCAGAGTACATCCTATGACAAGTAAGCTTCTAACTCTCATTCTTTCTTTATTTATTAGTTTTAGATAAGGAGACTAGAGCCCCAAATTCACACCCTAAAAACCATTGAATTTGGAATTGTCAAATTGGATTGAATTAGTTATTTGCATGCACTTTTGAGAGTGTTTTGATAATATTAATATGGAATTTGGTTATTGTGAGTGTATATATTTCTTGTGTTTTAAGGTGGATGATTTGGTATATGGATGTTGGGAACTGGCTATTCTTTTGGTGTATTGATATAGAAGATTAGAGAGATACCTATAAGAAGAAGTGTAAGTGAAAATAGGTGGATAGCTTGAGTATGGCATTGGATGGTGAAAATTTGTCCCTGAGAATGGCTTTCGCGTCGCGACGTGTGAAAAATAGAAAACTTACTTCAATTCTGGTATGGGTAGCGTCCCGACGTCGGACTATTCATGTCGTGATGCGATACAAAGCATGTCTACCTGATTCTGTGCTCATACGCATCACGACGCAAGGAAGGAAAAATGTCGTCCCATTTTATTTTCAACTTTAAGGATTAGGGATCACCCCAGAGGTTTTGCATTATACCATGTACACACATTATGACACATTGTACGTATTATATAGCATGAGATAATTATAGAGCAGATGAATTAAAAAACTTAATCTAGTTTCAAAATATGTCCCTAGATTCATATTCTAATCAAGTTACTGATTTTAGATCCTCACAGGAACCAATACTCTCTTCGACGAGTGGCAAAACATAAGCCAAAATTCAAATCAGTGAGTGGACACTTTCTTTTTAAATTGATATTTCATTTTGTTATTTTCATATTAGACTTATTTTTACGCTTTAGGGTGTTAGATGATTTTATTATAGATATTTTATGAAAATATATGATTTAATTTATGTTTAAGAAAGAAATATTTTCAGAGTATGTGTTTTATGTTTTTCGAGGCATGGGAAAAAACCCACCTCAGTATATAACTTATTATAGACATGGAATTGACGGATATAACATGTGCACATGTAGAAGACTGGGGGAATGGTGATACGTAACGCCCCAGTACCTAGTACAGGTCCTAGTATCAGAGTAGCATAGATCCGTACCTCCAATTCTAGAGCAGTGGCTTGGAGGACGGCGATACGTAACG
The DNA here is from genome assembly GCA_019454045.1 of Zanthoxylum bungeanum. Lineage (NCBI taxonomy): Eukaryota > Viridiplantae > Streptophyta > Magnoliopsida > Sapindales > Rutaceae > Zanthoxylum > Zanthoxylum bungeanum. Next base: position 120,362 of record SKCR01029733.1, read on the forward strand.
CCCCAAGACTACTAGTTTCAGGAACAAGAGTGGCATGCTTTAGGGGACATTGATACGCAACCCCCCAAAGTCATGGATTCACATTCCTGGCTGTAGTTAGGCATTTGAGGGACTGCAATACGTACTACCCCCATACGTCAAGTTTTTTAGAGACAGATCAATTTTCAAAGACCCGATTTTCAGAATAATGTTTTGCAGATACGGGTTTTCAGAACCAGACTTTTAAAAGTGAATTTGAGTTAATCTTTATAGAAAAAGTTTAGATGATGAGATTTTTCAGAAAGAAACTCAGAGTTTTCAGACAGAAGAAAAAAGTAGTTTTCTTATAAAGCTATTTCTTGAATTTTTGGTTTTAGAACTGAATGTTTTTACAACAGTTTTTTAGTTTTTCATCTGCTCACTTAGATCGTACAATGATCTAACCCTCCACTCATAGTTTCCTTATTTTACAGTATTCTCAGAGGACGAGCTCAGGAGGACGGATACTGATGCAGTCACTAGGTTTTGGAGTCCACCTGTTTAAGTCAGAAAGAGTGAAAGTCTAGTCAAAGTCATGTATTGGTCTTCGGTTATGTGATAGTCCTTGTAAGCAAGTGCATTAAGTGTATAAGTATTGATATTGAGTTGCCTTTCATGTTTTCGTGTTTGGGCGTGGGTCCCATGTACGAGATTTTGATTAAAAAAAGAATAACATAGCAGTTTTTAGTGAGAAAGCCAGAGGCTCAGGGGAATAATACTGTCTATTCCCTGCCGGTGGCATCCCCAGATCGAGGATGTTATAGCAAAGCTGGTATCAGAGCATGGTCTAGGGAGTCAGTGACTGCAGTGGGCAGAGTACTGGGGTCTTGTATACGTAGTATGTCCGGGTTGCCCGTATACGAGGCATTACCTCTCCAGTATATGATCCTCGTTTACGTCCTCAAGCTCCATAGACAAGATAGTAAGCATTCCCAAGGATAACTAAATTGTTTCTCAATAAGTAACCTTAATTCACGCTCTTGTTAAGAATCATCCCATGATTTTCTGGAATTATTAGTACAAATTTAGTTAAGCCACGAACCTAGTAAATACAAGTACTAAGATTAGTTACTTAGTGAAGAGGGAATAAAAAGCTAAAAGAAGGAAGAAAATATGCATAGAAGCTTAAACAGCCAGGGATAAAAAAAAAGGTAAAGAGATAGAAAGAAATAGTAAAGTTCTATGGATACCCTCTTAGGAAAGCAAGAATAGAAAAAGAAAGCTAGAAAGGAAAGTAAGCAAAGATACATAGATGTTTAAGAAATGGTGATTATTGTTACTTACACGTTTTCATAAATCTCAGATTTTAGCTCACCATAACCTATAATAATAAAAAATGAATATCGTAAGCTTGGGTAAGAAAACGGAGGCCAAATATACCTATATAAGGTTTCTTCCTTTCAATAATAATCCTTTCTTCCTTAAGAAGTTCCTTCAAGCTAAACCTATAGAGAATGAATATCATGTATAAATAGTAAGTAACTCGAATAGCAAAGAATAGTAAGAAGCAGAAGATAGGAAATAAACATAAATAAATATGGTAGTTTCAAAGAATAAGTGATGCCAAAAAGGATTTAGAGAATCCCAGATATTCAAATTCAGGCCCATAAGCAGATAAATGGAGGTAATTAATAAAAATGTTTAATTTTTTAAAACTAACGATCCAATAGACAAAGCCCCAACCTATCTAAATTTTCATCTCTTAGTTATATCGGTTAAAGAAGCTTCCCCGACAAGGCTAATGTCATACTTATCTCGCATAAATAATAGACTCTATTAGGATACAAGAGCATCAGAACAAGGAAGTCTATACCTATCTGTTTACTTTGAATGGCGATGTTGTCAGTTGGAAAGCTCAAAGCAGTCAACTACAGCGGAATCCACCACTGAAGCAGGGTATATTGCAACATCTGAGGCAGCTAAAGAACCAGTCTGGATAAATAAGTTCATCACGGAACTGGAAGTGCTTCCCGTGATAAAGAATGGCATCACGATGTACTGTGACAACATGGGTGCCATTGCTGAATCACAGTAACCAAGGTCCCACCAGAAATCCAAGCATGTACTCAGGCGATTTCATCTCATCTCGGAGATTATTGAGAGAAAATAAGTTATTATAGAGAAAATACCCATAGAAGATAATCTTGCAGATACTCTTACTAAATGGCAGACTCAACAAAAGCATGATAGGCACACCCGAGAGTATAGTATCCATATTCATACTAGTTGGCTATAGTGCTAGTGGGAGATTGTTAGGGATATTCCCTATACCCAACTTGTGGGTGAGCTATATGTACATGTATTTGTAATATTTTCATTAATTAATAAAATGGAAATCTTTATTATATGTGTCTTACATAAATTATATGAATCATCAAACATTGTAATAAAGCCCTTGGAGTAATAAGATGATGGCTTCCACGACTTATGAGAATCATTACTCTCAAACGTTCCTAGTGATAGTTTTGTGAATAATCTGGTCGTTCAGAAAGTGGAGAGACTAGCATGATGATATGATCCACCCTTAAGTGGGGTAGCCGATCTCATAGGCTACTAGCGGAGATCCGTCCGCTTGGTGTATCACATGGATGCATGAGTTGCTCGTGTCCATCGAACTGACTGCCGAAAGTTTTCACATGGAGTGTTTATCCCATGTGTCTATGAGAACATTCATGTATCAATTGTATGACTAGTCCTTAGACTTGAGGTCCTTACAATCTTATGTGTGGATCAAATAACTTCGACATTCTCCTTCCCTGGTTCAAAAGATCCGATCATAAAGGCATGATTAGGTCATTTTTTGAAACACATGATGTTTGTAAAGATACAACAGAGAATCACCACTCTCTCGGATAACATTTGCTTATAAGAGTAGTATTCCAGTTCGCGGGTTGATATGTGTGATCAGTGCTTGAGACTGTGGTTGCAGCGGAAGAATCATGTGAGATTCTTGGGTTAGCACAATTCATGACACTGTCAACATCATACCTTTGCCTATATGGGTAGACACTTTCCGTATCCTAGGTCAAACGGTAGGGATATAGTGAGGCGAGGGACCGTATCATATCTAAATCGCATACAGAATGGGTATATATCTTTCCTTCTCATTTGAGGGCATTGACATGTTGCTAGATGTCAACCTTGGTCATTGAAATCGAACGACCATCTGATCGGAGGATAATTTATGTTCGATTAAATCATCACGATTCATTTCATGTCCAACTTGAGGGGAACCCAAAAGGTCACACACAATAAAGTCAAAATCAATGGTTAATAGTGCACAGTACAAATTTAACATCATATATAATTGCTGTAGGAATTGTTCATAAATGGTTCAATGTGTTTAATTATTGAACAAATCATTTATTAGGTTCCATAGTGGCTTAGGGATTGGTGAATGACGATAGGGGCACTTTGGGAATTGGAATAAATAGGAATTGTTATTTGTTTTGGAATTGGAATAAATAGGAATTGGAATTGTTATTTGTTTTGAATTCCAATTCGGCCCAAACTCTTATTAGGGTTTTATAATCTCATTAAACCACTAAATTAAGATCCAATGGCTATGATTAAATTGGATTTTATCCCACATCGGATTCTTAATTAATTTTGTTGTCTTTGAAGCACTATATAAACCCAAAGAATTTTTTACACCAAACCTTTCATATATTGGGTTTATATAAGTGGGCAACTCTAAACTTTAAGAGTAAGCCACTGATTTTGAGGATCCTTAAGTCTAATTGACTAGAGGAACCTCAAGTTAAAAGTTTTGAGGTATTTGCCTAGGCTAGCACCAATGGCAAAATACCCGTGCACTCAAGGCGTAGTCTTGCTGTTGAGTTTTTGGCTTTGGTGTGTGCAACTTTGGAGGCCACACACTTGGGTGGCTCTTTGGAACGTGGAAGAGCTTGCTGAGTTCGAGAAAAGCTTGTAGATTGGAGGGAGGATTGGATGAGTCTTCGGTTCAAGTAAGTCTTTTTCTTTCTTTGTTTTAATTAGAGTTCTTTTGATAGTTAGCATGTTTAGGTTTATGTTCTTTGCATGTTTTATGATTTTTTATGCTTAGAATATATAGTAACATGCCTAGGCTTGTAGAATAATCAAAATAAATGGGTCTTGGGCAAAGGGAATCGGCATCATAATTTTTTATTTTCCGCTGCGTACTTGCGGCAGCTTCCCAACAATGATATCAGAAAGCCTTTTTTGTTTTGATAGTTCTCACTCATTTGAACTCGAAATTGGGTGTGTAAAAGCTCGTTGGAAAGCTAACACCCTGAACTGAATTTTAGGCACAAGTTTTGCATGATTTGGTTAAGATTTGAATTGTGAAATTACAATTAAAGTTCACGCATCTGAAAAAAAATGTGAATAGTAAATTTATTTGATGCCGGATTTGTTTTATTAGTTCTCCCTCATTTGAACTCGAAATTTGGTGTGTAAAAGCTCGCTGGAAAGCTAACACCCTGAACTTAATTTTAGGCACAATTTTTGCTTGATTTGGTTCAGATTTGAATTGTGAAAATTCATTTAATGTTCACGCATCTGCAAAACAAAAACATGAATAGTAAATTTATTTGAATAAAATAAAATGCAATATCATAATTAAATATTAATCAAAGTTATTTAATGCCTAAAATAATTCCAAAATATTAAAACTCATATGTTTGATGATTCTATGTATGATTAGAATTGGCATGATTATTTTAGGGTGCAAGCATCTAGAGACTTTCTAAGAAATAGATAGTGTATTGCTTATCCCTTAGCTAAGTAATTATTCCGTGATGAACTTAGAGATTTATTACCTTTAAGGCTAATAAATATAAATCACTTGTTTATAATAAAAGACATTATAAAAGATACAAGTGGGTTGGGACCAATGGGTTAATAAAACTTTCCAAACTAAAGTTAATTTAACCAAAGTATTACTAGAGTTACATAATGATTTGGTGTCTTCCTTCACTCACTACCTTTTTATAGCCAAAAGGAAAAGCTGTGAAGACATCTAGATAATCATTTACTCAAAGCTTACCTTAAAGCATATTTAAAGTGTTGGAGTAATTTGGAGGATCTATTGTTTATTCCTGTCACCAAGACGATAAGAGCTTAAGAGGTAAGGGTATTTAAGAGAGTTCGCTCCACCATCCCTCTGAGGAATTTTCAATAGAGAATCCATTTGACAGTTTTTCACTTAAACTTTCTAAAATCCTCAATAATAATTTAAGTCTAAAATTTGCCTCCCATTGTAAAGTATAGACCCAAAGGGCTTAAACCGTATTGGCAGGAGTAGGCTTTACCAGACTGACCAATACCAATTTGTCCCTGAATCATACTATTGACAATGGTTTGACTTTTCTGAGTCATAAGACGCAGCGACCCTTAGGCATGGTCTTATAACTTAGTGGCAAAGATGGGTGTCCACAAGGACTAGCATAAGCTATGGCATGTTTGATTGCCCAACCCAATGATCAATGAATTGTGTTTTATATCATAAATTGGTTGGGAACCTACCTAATTATCGTATTTTATAATGACCAGCCCTAGTCGGAGTTATGAAATGATGATAATTGGATCCTTGCCCATAAGAAATCCATTATATTGGGGTTGATGCGATTTGCTTAAAATTTTAAAACAATTGAATGGGAGCAACTTCATAATATTAAATGCCCATGTTATTATGAAACATAATGAAAACATATTCCTAATTTTAACATTTTTTCTTAACAGGTGGGTTAAAATTTTTCACATACATTCAAATGGCAAACAGAGTATCACTTTGTTCTATCCTTGATGAGCATAAGCTCAAAGGGGACAACTACAATGACTGGTTTAGAAACCTTAAAATTATCTTACGACAAGAAAAGATTTTCTATGTTCTTGAAAGACCATTTCCCCCGCAGAAGATGCTGACCAAAATACATTCGATGCTTGGAAGAAACACGTCGATGATGATGAGCAAGCAGTTTGCATAATGCTTGGCTCTATGTCGGACGAACTTCAGAAAGCTCACGAAGATATAGATGCTCAAACCATCATCTTTCACTTGAAGGAGTTGTATGTAACTTTCGTTAATACCGTGAGATTCCAAGTGTCATGTGCCTTATTCCAAACAAGGTATAAGGAAGGATCTGTTAGTGGACATGTGCTTAAGATGATTGGCCACATTGAAAAATTGGCCAACCTTGGGTTCATCATGGATCATGAGATATGTCACGATCTAATTCTTCAGTCTTTACCAAAAGAATTCTCTAACTTTATTGTGTAGTTTCATCTGTCTGATAAAGAAACTACTTTAGTAGAATTGCACAATCTGATAAAGCAAGCAGTGAAGGACTTGAAACTGGAGCTTAAAACTCCGTCATGCTTACAGGTACGGACCTGAAGCCAAAAGCCCAAAGAAAAAAGGGCAAGGCCAATGCTTCAGATCACATAAAGCCCAATGGTAAGGTGGAGAAGAAAAGGGAAATGGGAAATGTTTCTTTTGTGGAAGAAAAGTCATTGGAAGAAAGACTTCAGATCCTTGAAAGCCAAGGAAGCTAGGGAAGCCCAAGAGGCCAAGAAGCCCAATGCTTCAGGTATGTTGTATATGATTGAACTATTGTAGACACTGTATTTTTGCATGAAGCCCAATGATGAGCCTCGTATGGAGGCAGTACCCGATAAGTTGCGGAAGTCGCGGGAAACGGACGTCGAAATGGAAATTTTTTAAAATAAATACATCCACAAATTTAACTCGCTAATTGGCCTCAGGTTCGCCGTTAATCTCTATTTTAAAATATTAAGCCTCGGCCCGAAACCCCGCCACCCATCCAAAGCCCACCAAACCCATCCAAAAAATATTCAACACATTAAACACATGTATAAATAACACAATCAAATCAAATCTCATTCCTAAATAAACAAATCCTTTTCTTAAACTAAATAAATAACATTCCTAAATTAAAGAAATCCTTTCCTTATAACAAACTAACTAAATATTCCCCATTATTACACAATCTTCGTTTCCTACTCATATAAGGAAAACCCTAACCCACCCCTATTAAAAGAGACATAAACCAAACCTTAGGACCCCTAGAGCTCATACTCACGCAACAAAACAAATAAACCCAAAGCTCCTTTTGTCTTCTGGCCACGACAAACAACCAAAATAACAGCCCTTCAACCCTACAACAAAAATTGACCGAAACCAGTGAGCAACCTAAGACACACCAAACACGAACAAAATGCAGTAAGCAACAAACCCTAGGCCCTCCATCGATTGCTCACAAACAAACGAACTGCCCATTCACCGAAGCTACAAACAAGCAACCAGTTACCGTAAAGACCAATAACCCTTACCAACCAGTCGTGCAACATCAACGCCCAAACAAATCAAGCCAAAAACAGTAGCTTTCCACCGAAAACAAACAAATCAAGCCAACAAAAAAAAAAAACAATAGCCTTTGACGACACAATAACATCAACAAAATAGCCTTTAACCGAATGGAAAACAACAACACTAAACCATATAAAATCAGTCCCTACACAAGCCACAAACTCTCGACAAACACGTACCCTTAAACCCTAAAGCCTGCCACCGGCCGAACCATTCAGAAACTCCCTTCACATAAGCACACACTCAGCAATCTCACAAACAAAACAAACCAAATAACGTGCACAAGGACTTCTCTCCTCTTTCACGCACAGCTCATACACAGCAACCCCACTTTCCTTCAAAGCTTCACGCAACAACCAAAAATCCACAAACCCTAAACATATCCTCCTCAAAGCCATCTCTCTCACACACCCAGCTCTCCACTCAAGCCAACCCACCTTCACGCATCTCACAAAGAATAACCCTAATAGTATCCTCTCTCAACTTGAAACCACATAACAACAATCGGAAACCCCTAAGTAGTCTCACAAACACACTCTTCTCTCTACAAGAACCCTCTCTCGACACTCACAAAAACTAGAACAGACCACGCAGCCCCCTTCTCTCTCCACTCTTCACACTCTCTCCTCTCTTGGCCATACACCCTTCAAGCCCTGCCCTGCAAGCCGACCAAACAAAAAAAACAACAAATCTTTAAAGCCCTATAACCGAAGAAAACATCAACACAACTGAGCCACTGACCAACGCACAACAACAAACCTCATACCCTTTGCACGCACACACTCACGAGAAGCAAAAAAGGAAACCCTAAGTCTTCCCTTTTACTTCTCTGTCCTCTCTTCTTTTGACACACCTTGGACACAGCACACTTACACAAATCAAAGCCACAAACTAACCCTAAACCGACAAAACAAAACAGCCTTTAAGCAGCCCACATAAACCACACTAGGGCAAAGCCAAAGACCACTAACCCCATGCATACGTGAAGGCCACAAACTGCAAAAATGCTACCTTTATTCAACACGCACAGACCTGGATTCACGTGAACAACACCCCCATTTGCCTAGCCAACAAAACGACATAGCCCTCTGTTGAGTCAGCAAATAAATGTAACTTGTTGAAGAAGCAAGCGAAAGTAACTTGTTGAAGAAGCTGGCGAAAGTAACTTGTTGAAGAAGCTGGCAACACGGTTTTGGCACTATAAATTAAGCCTTCCCAGATCATTGTTAGCATCCCATAAATCCCGAAATTGAGAGAATAGAGAATAAAGAGGGTTGAGAGGTTTTTTGTAAAGTTTGTATAATAAACTTTGTAATTCTTTTGTTGGTAGTAATAAAAGAAGAGTTTTCCTCTCACATCTCATCTATTGTGTGTGTTTTAATCACAACAAGTGGTATCAAGAGCTAAGGTTACTCGGAGGGATCCCGAAACTCGGAAACAGAGCTTCGATTCGGAAAGTCGGTTCCTACAAAAGTTGTCGAAAATCGATTTTGAGCATACCATCAGAAGTTTCACGGCGAGACGAGCACGATGGTATTTCTCGGTGATCAAACGGAGCCCGGACAAAGCCGCACGCGTCGCACGCGCCGGTCAGAGACGTCTTCACGCGCTCCACGCGCAACCACGCGCTCCAAGGAAGAAGACGCCACCACGTCAGCAAGCCTGCACAGTCAGCAGTGCCACGTCATCGGTGCCTGGTAAATTTCAGATAGGTCCCTTAACTTTCTAGAAATTACAATTTAGCCCCTATACTTTCAGATATTTTCAATTTAGTCCCTGAACTTTTTTGGAAATTGCAATTTAGTCCCTGAACTTTTTCGTAATTGCACTTTGGCCCCTGAACTTTCGGAAATTGCACTTTGACCCCTGTAATTTCTGGTATTTGCAAATTGGTCCCTGTGTCGGATTTTGACAAACGAAGTGTCATTTCCATCATTTTCGACCATTCCGGACGCAACGGTGAGGTCCGTTTTTTGAAATTCTGCTTAGAATTTTTGTGATCGAAGGGGGCAACAGAAAAATGGTTTTGTTAACCAGTACCAATTATTTCACATGGAGAGGAAGGATGAAAGACCTTCTGTATGTGAAGGACTATGATGGATCGCTGTTTCTGGAGCAGAAACCATAAGGAATGACCGATGAGAAGTGGGCTAATCTTCACCAGAAAACATGCAGTACTATTCGTCAGTGGATCGACGACAGTATCGTGAACCATGTCAGTGAAGAAACAAATGCACGTGTCTTATGGAGAAAGTTGGAGGAGCTTTTTCGAGCAAAGACTCGAAACAACAAGTTGTACTACATCAAGAAGATGATGGGGTTGAAATACCAAGAAGGTACAGCTGTGGCAGACCATATCAACGATTTCCTCGGAACCATAAAGGAATTGTCTGGATTGGTCATAGACTTCAGTGATGAGGTAAATGGCTTAATACTCCTTAATACGTTACCAGAATCTTGGGAAACGTTCAAATCTACGGTGATAAATTCAGCCGCAGATGGGAAAGTCACTATGGAGATGGCAAAGACCAGGATCTTCGAGGAAGAAAAGAGGACGAGAATGCAAGAGTCAGCATCAGCCTCAACCTCAGAAGCTCTAGTGACAGAAAAGAACACCAGAAGGGGGAGGAGTAAAAGCCGAGGCCCAGGTAGACCAGACAAGAACTGGGGGAAATTAAGAACAAGGGATATTGAGTGCTATCACTGTAAAAAGAAAGGCCATATGAAGAGTGACTGTTACAAGTTGAAGAACGAGCAGTCCAGAAGAGATGATAACTCTAATCAAGAAAGAGTTGCCACTACCACCGAGAAAACCTCCAAAGACTTCTGCATAATATATGAAGAAGATGTTGTGAATCTTGCCAGCCACGAGACCAGTTGGGTGATAGATAGTGGCGCCTCCATACACGCCACATCTCGCAGAGACTTCTTTTCATCTTACACACCAGGAGACTACGGTGCTGTAAGGATGGGGAATGACGGACAGTCCAAAGCCGTCGGTATTGGAGACATCTGCCTTGAAACAGACAACGGGACAAGGCTAGTGTTGAAGGGAGTCAAGCACATCCCAGACATCCGGTTAAACCTGATCTCAACAGGCAAGCTGGATGATGAAGGTTTCTGCAGCACCTTTAATGACGGATGCTGGAAGATCACTAAAGGATCAATGGTCGTGGCACGAGGTAAGAAAGATTCAACTCTGTATTTGATGCATGCTAAGCTTTCAAATAGTAGCATAAATACAGTTAATAGTAATGAGGCAGCCGAGCTATGGCACAAAAAGCTCGGTCACATGAGCCAAACAGGGATGGAGATACTACGCAGGCGGAATGTTCTTCCGAAAAGCCCTTACTCTAGATCATGAAATGCTCCATAAGGGCATCTCATCCAAAAAAAAACGTCTTCCCTGGCCTCCCCAACCCACTCTTGATACGAAAGAAACCTCCCGCCATAGAGAAGAGATCTAAAGTCTGGGTCCCCTCGATCACCCTTCCCTTGAACCTGAGTTCCAGCTAGTTTCATCATCTATCGTAGGAGCGGATAATCCTTTATGTCCCTGTCTTACTCCTCTTCGAGATGAGTTGAGAGTAGGTTATTTGGGAAGAAAGATGGAGATGGAGTGCGGCCTGTAGAGCACATGTAACGCACAGTCGGGTTGCTCACGCAGCGGGTTTGTGTGACGCTTTGGCTTTTAGTCAACAAATGCAGGAATAACTGCTCTGACGAGTCCGTCCCCCCTTTCTGTTGGAATAGTTGAAAGTCTTCTTCTTAGGGGATTTTCTTTTTTCTTATTAACATAGAGTTGGAACTTAGAAGAACTCACACTTACGGAAGTGTGAACACTGCATGGCTGGAAAGCAAAACAGAGTATCCTTCCAGAGCTCCCCGCCTAAACGGAAACCGGAGGTACTAGATCTCATACATTCAGATGTATGCGGTCCGATGCAGATACGAACACTCGGAGGGTCACTGTATTTTGTGACATTCATTGATGATCATTCAAGGAGGATATGGGCATACACCTTGAAGAGAAAAGATCAAGTGCTGGAGTGTTTAAGGAGTTTCATACCTTGGTGGAGAAGAACCGGCAAGAAACTGAAGTGCATCAGAACAGATAACGGTGGAGAATACAGAGGTCCGTTTGATCAGTACTGTAAGATGTAAGGAATCAGACATCAAACGACACCTCCGAAGACACCTCAGCTGATGGCCTAGCTGAGAGGATGAAGAACCTTGTGCGAGAGGATCAGAAGCTTGCTGTCACAAGCCAAGCTGCCGAAGACATTTTGGGGGGAGGCACTCATCACAGCAATACATGTTTTGAACATGTCCCCAGCGGTCGCACTGAAAGGTAATGTTCCTAACCAAGCCTGGACAGGTAAAGAAGTGTCATACGAGCACTTACATGTCTTTAGGTGCAAAGCATTTGTACACATCCCAAAGGACGAGAGATCCAAGCTTGATGCAAAGACGCGACAGTGTGTCTTTATTGGCTATGGTCAGGATGATTTCGGCTACAAACTCTATGATCCTACGGAGAAGAAGATCGTCAGGAGCCGAGATGTTGTCTTTGTTGAAGACCAGACCATAGAAGATATCCGGAAGGAGATGAAGACAATGCCCCAACAATACAGAAATGTGAATCCAGAACCTCATACACCGGTGCCAGTACGAGTTGAAGATGAGGTTCCCAGACATGAGGGTACAGGTGATGAAGCTCCCAGAGATGATGATCATGATCAACCACCAGTACCAGAAGTTCCACCAACAGTTCCACAGAGAAGGTCTGACAGAGAGAGGCGACCTTCAACTAAATACTCGGCATATGAGTATGTTCTACTTACTGACGGGGGAGAACCCGAGAGCTATCAGGAGGCTGTGGAAACAGAAGACAGAGAAAAGTGGGAGGAAGCCATGCAAGATGAGATGAAATCTTTGCATGACAATCACACTTTTGAGTTGGTGAAATTGCCAAGAGGCAAACGGGCTTTGAAGAACAAATGGGTGTACAGAGTGAAGCAACATGAGCATACTTCACAACCCCGGTACAAAGCCAGATTAGTTGTCAAGGGATTCAATCAGAGAAAAGGCATTGACTTCGATGAAATCTTCTCTCCAGTTGTGAAGATGTCATCCATCAGAGTGGTACTCAGCTTAGCAACAAGCCTCGACCTGGAAGTTAAGCAGATGGATGTCAAGACCGCATTTCTTCACGGAGATCTGGAAGAAGAAATTTACATGGAGCAACCAGAAGGCTTCAGAGTCAGCGAGAAAGAGGATTATATGTGCAGACTCAGGAAAAGCCTATATGGTTTGAAACAGGCACCGAGACAGTGGTACGTGAAGTTCAAGTCAGTTATGGGGGAGCAGGGATACAAGAAGACCACTTCAGACCATTGTGTATTCGTTCAGAAGTTTTCTGACAATGATTTTATCATCTTACTGCTATATGTAGATGATATGTTGATAGTTGGCAGGAATCAATCGAGGATTGATAACTTGAAGCAGCAACTGAGTAAGTCTTTTGAGATGAAAGACTTGGGGCCAGCTAAACAGATTTTTGGCATCAGGATCGGTCGTGATCGGAAAGCCAGGAGGTTATACTTGTCACAGAAGGAGTACATCGAGAAGGTACTTCAGAGATTCCAGATGGACAAGGCTAAAGCGGTTAGCACTCCTCTTGCTACCCACTTTAGATTGAGTACGAGACAGAGTCTCTCTACTGAGATAGAGAATGAGGAAATGAAACAGGTTCCATACACCTCAGTAGTGGGAAGTCTTATGTATGCCATGGTGTGCACGAGGCCAGACTTAGCACACGCAGTTGGATTGGTTAGCCGGTTTATGTCAAACCCAGGACGGGAACACTGGAATGCGATCAAATGGATCATGCGGTATCTACAAGGCACAAACAAGATGAGGTTATATTTTGGAAGCAGCGACAAGCCAGTGTTGATGGGCTACACCGATTCAGATATGGCAGGAGATGTGGATACCCGTAAGTCTACTTCGGGGTATCTGATTACTCTCTCAGGAGGAGCTGTGGCATGGCAGTCTAGGTTGCAGAGATGTGTTGCACTTTCTACAACAGAGACAGAATTCATTGCAGCTACAGAAGCTTGCAAGGAATTGCTGTGGATGAAGACATTCGTCCAGGAATTGGGTTTCAAGCAGGAGAAGTACATTTTGTACTGCGATAGCCAGAGCGCTATCTATCTCGGTAAAAATTCCACCTTTCATTCGAGGTCAAAACATATCGATGTGAGGTATCACTGGATACGGGACGTCCTGAGCTCAAGCTGTTAGAACTCAGGAAAATTCACACCGACGACAACGGTGCCGATATGTTCACGAAGGTTTTACCGAAGGAGAAGCTTGAAATCTGTTGTGCCATAGCCGGGATGACAAAACTCTCCACCGTCAGAGTGGGGAGATTCAGAGAACTACGATTGGCTTGATCCCAACTCATGGTACGTAGGTAGTCATACAGATGCAGCCAGGGGAGGATCCTTTTGAGGGTCCGGTTTGGATGATTGATGGTCGGCTCAGATTTTAGGACAAATCTTCACCGAGGGGGAGATTTGTTGGAGTCAGCAAATAAATGTAACTTGTTGAAGAAGCAAGTGAAGTAACTTGGAGAAGCTGGCAAAAGTAAAACTTGTTGAAGAAGCTGGCAAAAGCAAAACGTGTTGAAGAAGCTGGCAAACACGGTTTTGGCACTATAAATTGAGCCTTCCCAGATCATTGTTAGCATCCCATAAATCCCGAAATTGAGAGAATAGAGAGTAAATAGGGTTGCGAGGTTTTTTTGTAAAGTTTGTATAATAAACTTTGTAATTCTTTTGTTGGTAGTAATAAAAGAAGAGTTTTCCTCTCACATCTCCTCTATTGTGTGTGTTTTAATCACAACACCCTCGACGATAAACCCCCTACGTACGTAAAAATCAGTGAACAAAATCACCCAAAATAGTCGCCAAAACAGCTCGGAAAATTGCCCAAAAATAGCTCTTAAATAGTCCAAAAAACACCACCAAAACAGCAGAAAAATAATGGAAACAGCGGTTGAAAATAGCGAGCGGAAACATCGAGTGAAAACAGAGAAAATAGTGAGTGGAAACAGTGAACCAGTGAAAACAGTAGAAACACAACCCTTCCGGCGACGTCCCAACGTACTCCCGAGAAGCGACTTGAAAGGTAAGACCCGAAGGAACCCTTTGTTGTATTTTCTTTTGTCGTCCTGGAAACGGTATGCTCGGTTGGACGTGGAATACGTCCAACCGGGCATGCGAAAGCCTACATTGAAAACGGCCAAATTCTTTGGTCACGTATTTCATTATTCGGCATTTATTTTTTGTTATTTGTCTTTTTAGTATTTCGTATTTAATTTACAATTATTTTGTTTTATTGTTCCGCATGTTCATTTTGTGTTATATATCCTCATTGTTATTTCGTATGTTGGTCTCTTCGGTTATTTATGGTTATATGCATTATCATATGTTATGTCTGTCTATACTGGGTTAATGTTTGAATGTTGCCTCTCGTGGTATATTGGATGGAAACCCAGATATAAATTCCGTAACCGAATCTGAATGGATGGTAGTGCGGTCTGTACTTGGGATACAACTCCACGTACCATTCGGGAAATATTCACGCATGTGTTTATGTCATTATAGATGTCGTTTTTGTAATCTCGCTCGAGTAATATGCTTCCATTGTTTCTATTAATGTTAATGGGTGTGCAAGCTTGTGTGTTATTGGAATTAATCTTGCATGTGTATGTTGCGTAGACTTGGTTATATTATTGCATGAATCCGTTCATTACAAGTGACATAAGTAAGGGACCATTCCGAACCCAACGGTTTGAGGTCTTCCCTTGCGAGGGGTGAGTGCGGCCTTAAATCATTTCCCAGTTCACGCTGGGTGGCGACTCATTTATTCTCCGGTTTAGTCCCCCGTGTGCTACTCCGTACTCCCAACCGGACCGCGAGCCTGGAGCAGCGTCATCAATTTCTGTGTCCTACACTCGGGCGACTCCACTGGGGATAGAGAATCGGCCCCGAAATAATGTCTTGTAATGTTTGTGATTTTTGCTTTAGTTAACCGTGTCTACAGGCGGGTTGGGACCAAAGGGTTTAACCAAAGGCATTATTAGAGCTATGTAATGATTTGGTGTCTTCCTTCACTCACAACCTTTTTATAGCCAAAAGGAAAAGCTGTGAAGACATCTAGATAATCATTTACTCGAAGCTTACCTCGATGGACTAATTTGGATGATCTATTGTTTATTCCTATCACTAAGGCGATAAGAGCCTAAGAGGCAAGGGTATTTAAGAGAGTTCGCTCCACCCTCCCTTTGGGGAATCTTCAATAGAGAAATCCATTTGACAGTCCTTCATGTATCGAGAAGTCATTTTCACTCGTTGGCACGTACCTTAAGGTATAAAAAATGTTTGCTCACTTGGTCGCTCGAACCCTTGAGTGGGGAGACCTAGTTGTAGGCAATCCTTCGCCGGCGGAAGCCTTTGTCTATACTCCTATAAACCCGCATGTGAACCATAGTTGCATGACCTATATAAGCAACCCTTTTATGCTTGTGTTTGGGCCCCCTATCACTTGAAGTTGTTTAGCCATGTTGTTGCAAAAGTGTAAACCTGTTGGGCATTTTGCAACTGTGATAAGTTTGCACCTCGCGATAACATGATTGAATGCTTTAAAATGATAATGGGCCAACTTGAATGAAAACCTTGATGGATTTAGAAAATCCAATCGTAATATAAATATGCCAGAAGCATGAGTCCGATATCCGCACTGGCTTTCATCCAGAAAGGATACGCCTTGTTATGACATATTTGTATACTTTGGATGCTTCCAAGTTCATCCCTATGACCGTGATTACCGAATGCCCAATTCGTCATTTCTAGACAATGGCGTGATCTCATAATAGGCTTAGTCCATGTTGAAAATGGGTGGTCTTTGTCTTTTACTGATGGAAAGGGACCAAGGTAGCTAAGGTTCACCCGTAGCATAGGAGAGAACGATTTTGTGTACCCACATTGGTGCATAAAATAAGCCATACCTAGGACAGAAATGGACTTACCACGAGTGTGGGAAAATAAGGTCGGAAGGATATATGCTATTTTGATAACCATGTGCATCTCATGTATACACGCATCATGCTAACCCATGTGTCTTAAAAGCCATCATAGTTATCCGTTAGGTTGAAAAAAGGGTTTGTCAAGAAGAGTTTAGGAAACATGGATATCCGGGAATAGGAAACTAAGGAACATAAAAATTTTACAGCAAGAATAAAAAGACCAAGAGGGGCCTTCAGCAAAAAAAAGGAGAAAAAAGAAAAAAAAAAGAAAAAAAGGGAGAAAAAAAATAGAGAAAAAGAAAAAAAATTGTTTGTTTTTAGTCCTTAATAGTTACGCATAAGTCCGATGATGAAATTGTTTGCTGTAGGGTGAAACCTTAGAAACGATAAGTGTGAGAGGTACTCTCATCCGATATTTTGAGTAGTTGATCTTGACTAGACTCGCGAGCACTTAATTATAGGATCTTAGCGGTGAAAGCCTGAGTAGTCGGCAAGGTGATTAGTTGAAGAGAGTGCGGATCGATGAATGACCGTTCGCTTAGATGTCCATCCTGACTTACTTGTGTTACGATATGTGGTATGGTTGGAAACAAAATAAAAGTCTCTAAAGAAAATATAAACCACCTATAACCGATAAGCGTGAAGCTACCCATGGGCGAGTATTAAGACCACCATGAGGAGAAATACTACCTTAAAGGGTAGGTGTGTTAAAAAAAGAAAAGAAAAGAGACGAAAGAAAAGAAAAAGAAAACCATATCATATTGAGTATGGAGAAGTATTTGCAGAGCATGATCAAGACATCTAGGTTGGTTTGACCCATCGATCCCATTCTTTGAAACAAAATCATTGAGTTGGCTTACCTAAGGATCAAGCTGTAAAAGAACCTGGGCACACACACACACACTTTGAATCTGGTTCAGATCATTTATTCAAACTCTCGGATTTGAGTTGCATCGAGTACTTTGAAGGTTCTTTGGTTTCGACACTGGGCATCATTTGAGGGAAAAAAATATGTATAACTATTAGGACTATTTTGTAAGAGGCAGTATAATATGTTGGTATGGAAATGTCACATCACATTATCTACTTTGACCTAATGCAAGAAGCGAAGAACAGAAAGCTAAACCAAGTCTGGGGGCGACCAGTCTACTACCCCGTGAATAAGGGACACAACAAGATCCTGAGCTATGGGATCAAAGAAAATTGAGCAATCACCAGAAAAGAACTGGCAGAAGGAAACTATAAGCATGTCCATGGGGCGACTAAAGAATTTTGAAGGCTAAAGACACCGAAGAGCACAAGAAGTTCCTAACCCTCAGAATAGGAAATACATCCATGCATACATGCATACACATCACATGTACACAATTTTGCTTCATTTTTGTTCATAGGTTTTGAAGAAAAGCGGCAAAGATAAACAGTTCAGGAATAAAGTCCACACATTCAATACAGTTTGGGAACAAAGCCTAGGGAATAAAGCCCACACATTCAATACAGTTTGGGAACACAACCTAGGTAATAAAGCCCACAATCAATTCAGTTCGGGAATAAAGCCCACAGTCAACACAGATCGGGAACAAAGCCCAGGGAACAAAGCCCACGCATTCAATACAGTTCGAGAACAAAGCCCAGGGAATAAAGCCCACCATCAACATTTCGGGAATAAAGCCCACAGTCAACATAGTTCGGGAAGAAAGCCCACACTCAGTATAGCTCGGTAACAAAGCCCACAGTCAACACAGTTCGGGAATAAAGCCCACAATCTACACAGTTCGGGAATAAAGTCCACTCTTAACACAATTCAGGGAACAAAGCCCACTCTTAACACAGTTAGGGAACAAAGCCCACTCTCTACACAGTTCAGGAATAAAGCCCACATTCAGCAGCTCATGGAACAAAGCCCATAGTCAACACAGTCCGGGAACAAAGCCCAGAGATGGCTCAGGAACAAAGCCCATAAGTCAAAGCACGTCGCCATCCATTTAATTCTGTTTGGGAATAAAGCCCAGGGAATAAGACCCACAGCTCAAATCGGGAACAAGACCCACAAATCAGCTCAAATAGGGAACAAGACCCTCAACTCAATTCGGGAACAAGACCCACAACTCAAATAGGGAACAAGACCCTCAACTCAATTCGGGAACAAGACCTATAGCTCAAATAGGGAACAAGACTGTGGACCGACGACGCTGCTCGGGCTCGCGGCCTGTTCGGTAGCACGGAGTAGCCCACGGGGGACTAAACCGGAGAAATAAAGGGAGTCGCCACCCAGTGTGAACTGGGAAATGATTTAAGGCCTCACTCACCCCTCGCAAGGGAAGACCTCAAACCGTTGGGTTTGGAATGGTCCATTACTTATGCCAATTGTAATGAACAGATTTATGCAATAATATAACCAAGTCTTATGCAGCACATGCAGGATAATTTAATCAACACACAAGATTGCACACCCCATAAACGTCAATAAATGAAAAGGAAGACAAATGCATAATTCCATAAGTATATTAAACAAATAATCGCAATAATGTAATCAATAACGACAGTAAAAACCTTTACATCAAAAAGAGATATTTAAGCACATGATGCAGAAGGAAATAACCAAAGAGGCAAACATGCATGAAATGTGATAAAAGAATCTGTCCAGTGTGTGCACGTTCTAGTAGCGTTCGGAAACGCGTTCGAACGAGATCACAAAAATGGCATCCATAATGCAATAAACACATGCGTGAATGTTCCCCAAGCGGTATGTGGAGTTGTATCCCATGTACAGACCGCACTACCGTCCATTCAGATTCAGCTACGGAATTTATGTCTGGGTTTCCATCCGATATACTGCAAGGGATAACACGCAATCATTAACACAACGCAATCATTAACCCAATGTTGACATATATGAAATATGATAATACATATAACGATAAAATAACCGAAGAGACGAATAATAAACTAAAATGTGAAATAACAAGGAAGATAAATAACACAAAACAAACGCAGAACAATAAAACAACAATAAACGTAAATAAAATATGAAATAATAAAAGACTAATAATACGAAATAAAAACGGAATAATAAATATGTGACCAAAGAATTTGGTCATTTTCAATAGAGGACTTCACATACCGGGTTGGACGTATTCCACGTCCAACCGAGCATGCCGTTTTCCAGGATGACAAAATAAAATACAACAAGGGTGCCCTCAAGTCTTACCTTTTAAGTCGCTTCTCGGGAGTGTGTTGGGACGTCACTGGAAGGGTAGTGTTTCCACTATTTTCACTGGTTCACTATTTCTGCTCGCTGTTTTCTCTATTTTCACTCGCTGTTACCACTTACTGCTTTCAACCGCTGTTTCCGCTCACTATTTTCACTCGCTGTTTTTTCTGCGGTTGTTTTCTCTATTTTTTGTTCACTGTTTTCAGGCTATTTTCTGTGGTTTTGTTCACTATTTTGGGGGACTGTTTTTAGGACTGCATGGGCTATTTTATTCAATATTTTATGTCTCAGCTTTGGCTTAGCGGGTATTTTTGGTAATAGGGCTGCTGTTTTAGGGTTGTTTTTTTGACTATTTTTCTCCTATTTTCGGTCACTATTTTAGTTGTATTTTGGTACTGGTTTTGTCTTGGTTTTGTGTGTTAATTCAGTCGGTGGAGAGGGGCTATTTGTTTTTTGTCTACTTGTGTTTGATTTGGTCGGTTGGAAGGGGGCTGTTGATTTGGGCTTAGTGGCTTGTGCTGGGTTTTATTGTTCATGTGTTGCCGAGTGTGTGTGATTGTTGTTGCCGAGTGTGTGTGCACTTTCATGTGAGTGTCTTCACGTAGTTGTTTGCTTTGTATGACCTTGTTATTGCTTAGTTTTTATGTCGTTCCAGGGTTTGTGGTTTGTTGATTGAAGCGTTATTGGCTCCGGTAAGGACTGCTTGGTTGGAGGATATTGGCTCGGTGCAGGGTAGGTTAGAGTGTTTGTGAGCAGTCGGTGAGTTTTGTCCTATTGTATGATTCGGTGGGGGCTCCTGGTTGCTATGAATGTGTTTAGGGTTTGTGTTGTTTTTGAAGTGCCGAATTAGTGAGGGAAAATGAGAGAGGATATGGTGGCGGGCCAAGAGAGAATAGAGGCGCCAGAGTCTTTAAATGAGAGAGCCGAGAAGCTTATTAGGGTTTCATTCCTTTTTGTTTTAGTTGTGGCCGAGAGGGGGAAAATGGTGAAGGTTAGAGCTGAATGGTTAATGGTTTATATTTTTGTGTGTCCATGAGAGAGGGGAGGCTGCCGTGAAGCTTAGGGTTTATTTTCTTGTGTTGTGCTTTTTTATGGAGAAAGGAGAAGAGAATACCAAGAGCCGACTCATTAGGGTTTTGATTTGTTGTGGTGTTTGCCGATTCTAAGGGTTGCTGGATGAAGATTATTTTCTGTTTTGTGTGTTCAGTCGGTGTGTGAGAGGGATGAGGACGTGTGTGTATTGATGGTTGATGTTGTCGGTGATGAGGGTTATATGTGATCTTGTATGTTTTGTGTGTGAAAGAGGGGAACTGAAAGCTATTAGGGTTTCTTTTTTTACTTTGTGAGTGGCCGTGAATGAGAGAGGGCCCCTAGGGTTGTTTTAAGTGGTTTTTATATAATGGTGCATTAGGGTATTGGGATTTCAAAAGGAAGCAAATCACAATTAAGGGGATATATTTAGTTAAATTATTTTAGGGAAATAAATTTGTGTAATTTTGGTGGGGGATATCTTTAATTTGGTGAGTGATTTATTTAAATTATGAAGTGATTTATTTAATTTAGGAATGTGATTTGTTTGAATTTTAACATGTGTTTAATGTGTTTGGATATTTTTTGGATGGGATTTGGTGGGCTTGGTCGTGTGGCTTAGTGTTATGGGCTTGGACGTGTGGCTTGGAGTGGGTTGCGGGGATTTTGAGCCGAGGCTAACAGTTAAAATAGAGATTAATCGAGCGAACTCGAGGCTAAGTAAACGAATTAAATCTGGCAAGGTATTTATTTTTGAATTTTTCCTTCCGACGTCCATTTCCCGCGACTTCCGAAACTTATCAGGTAGTGCCTCCATATGAGGCTCATCATCGGGCCTCATGCAAAAATGCAGTGTCTACAGTCGCCCCCACTTTGATGGGACTTGTGCAGTGTGTGACAGTGCCAATCCTATCAAAGTCATGCATGCATTTTTACTTACGGACCTGGTTTGTCGGATATCGTACTTACCTGCTGCTTCGCGAGGTGCTTCGAATTGAGTTGATTTGATGACGATGTGTGGCTGCACTCACCCCTCGCAAGGTAAGACGTCAAACCGTTGGGTTCGGAATGGTCCCTTACTTATGTCACTTGTAATGAACAGATTTATGCAATAATATAACCAAGTCTACGCAACATACACATGCAAGAATAACCTATATCTAAGTTTGCATACATAGGAGTAAACGAAATAAAGGCAAACATGCAATCTTATGAACATATTAAATAGACGAATGCGAAAATATAAATAAATAATAACGGTCTAAGCATAAACATTGAAGAGATATAATTAAATTCCTAACGCGAAAGTAATAACTAAATCATGCATGGAAATAATGTGCTATTTCTAATGAACAATGGATGAACACAAGATAGATAAAACGAAATATGTGTCGTTCCTCAAGCGGTACGTGGAGTTGTACCCCAAGTACAGACCGCACTACCGTCTATTTGGATTCAGCTACGAAAATTACGTCTGGGTTTCATCCGATATACCACAAGAGATAACACAAAATCATTCATCCAATGACAATGACATACATAAACCAACAAGATACAAATGAAGAAATAATAATAAATAACTGAAAAAGATGAACGAAAATAAACAAAGGGTGCCCTCAGGTCTTACCTTTTAAGTCGTCTCTTGGAAGTGTGTTACGTGGTCGTCGGAAAGGGTTATCGCTCCGCAACCTTTCCGGTTCACTGGTTCAGTATTTTCCTTCGTTGCTTCGCTGTTTTGGACTGCTGTTTTCTCTATTTTTGCTACTATTTTTGCTGTATTTTTGTTTTTTTTTTTTGCTATTTTTACTGCTGTTTTAGACTATTTTAGGGTGCAGTTTTTTTGTGATTTAGGGATTATTTTGGGGTTGCAAATTGCGATATTTTGGGTGTGTTTTAGGGGTGCTGTTTTCGGTGATTTTGGTGAATGAGGGTTGCTGGTTGGGGTTGTTTCACGGTGAATGAGGTGTTTTTTTGCTGGTTGCTGTTTGAGAGAGGAGAGAATAGAGGGTGTAGGGGCGTGAAGCTTAGGGTTATTTTTTTGTGTTTGGGCGTGAATGAGCTCTAGGGGTGAAGGGTTTGGTTTGTGTGTCTTTTTATAGGAGTGGGCTAGGATTTTCCTTGTACGGGTATGAAACAAAGATTGTGTAATAATGGGGAATATTAAATTAGTTTGTTATAAGGAAATGATCTATTCAATTTAGGAAGGTGATTTATTTAGTTTAGGAACGGAATTTATTTAATTTATGAAGGAGATTGATTTGATTTTTTTTAATTTAGGAAGGAGATTTGATTTGATTTATTTAATTTAGGAAGGTGATTTGATTTGATTTATTTAATTTAGGTAGGTGATTTGATTTGATTTATTTAATTAGGAATGTGATTTGTTTGAATTTTAACATGTGTTTAATGTGTTTGGATATTTTTTGGATGGGATTTGGTAGGCTTGGTCGTGTAGCTTAGTGTTATGGGCTTGGACGTGTGGCCTTGTGTGGGTTGCGGGATTTTGGGCCGAGGCTAACAGTTTTAAACAGAGATTAATCGAGCGAACCCGAAGCTAAGCAAATGAATTAAATCTGGCAAGGTACTTATTTTTGAATTTTCCCTTCCGACGTCCATTTCCCGCGACTTCCGCAACTTATCGGGTAGTGCCTCCATACGAGGCTCATCATCGGGCCTCATGCAAAAATGCAGTGTCTACAAAGACCCTCAACTCAAATCGGGAACATGACCAATAACTCAAATCGGGAACAAGACCCACAACTCAATTCGGGAACAAGACCCACAACTCAAATCGGGAACAAGACCCACAACTCAATTCGGGAACAAGACCCACAGCTCAAATCGGGAACAAGACCCACAAATCAGCTCAAATAGGGAACAAGACCCTCAACTCAATTCAGGAACAAGACCCACAACTCAAATAGGGAACAAGACCCTCAACTCAATTCGGGAACAAGACCCACAACTCAAATAGGGAACAAGACCCTCAACTCAATTTGGGAACAAGACCCACAACTCAGTTCGGGAACAAGACCCACAGTTCAAATCGGGAACAAGACCCACAGCTCAAATAGGGAACAAGACCCACAAATTAAATCAGAAACAAGACCTATAACTCGGTGGTTCGGGAATAAGACCCAGGGGTCACAGAGCGCCTCGCCATTACCTCATCAAGTAACGGTTCAGGAATGAACCACCTCAACTCAGTAACGGTTCAGGAATGGACCACCTCACAGCGACAGTTCGGGAACAAGACCCCGGGGTCGCAACACCTCATCACCAAATCAACTCAGTTCGAAGCGTCTCAAAACAATAGGTAAGTTCGGGGACATCTGGCAAGCCAAGTAAGTAAGTAAAAATACATGCATGACTTTGATAGGATTGTCACTGTCACACACTGCTCAAGTCCCATCAAAGTGGGGGCAACTGTAGACACTGCATTTTTGTATGAAGCCCAATGATGAGCCTCGTATGGAGGTACTACCCGATAAGTTGTGGAAGTCGCGGGAAACGGACGTCGGAAGGGAAAATTTAAAAATAAATACATCAACAAATTTAACTCGCTAATTGGCCTCAGGTTCGCCCGATTAATCTCTGTTTTAAAATATTAAGCCTCGGCCCAAAATCCCCGCACCCATTCAAAGCCCACCAAACCCATCCAAAATATATCCAACACATTAAACACATGTCTAAATAAAACAAATCAAATCAAATCTCACTCCTAAATTAAACAAATCCTTTTCTTAAACTAAATAAATCACTTTCCTAAATTAAAGA
This sequence comes from Zanthoxylum bungeanum, assembly GCA_019454045.1. NCBI lineage: Eukaryota > Viridiplantae > Streptophyta > Magnoliopsida > Sapindales > Rutaceae > Zanthoxylum > Zanthoxylum bungeanum. The sequence continues at coordinate 144,863 of SKCR01029733.1, forward strand.
AATCCTTTACTTATAACAAACTAAATAAATATTCCCAATTATTACACAATCTTCGTTTCCTTACAAGGAAAACCCTAACCCACCCCTATAAAAAGATACATAAACCAAACGTGAGGACCCCTAGAGCTCATAATCACGCAACAAAAAAAAAAAAAAAAAACCCAAAGCCCCTTTTGTCTTCTGGTCACGGCAAACAACCAAAATAACAGCCCTTCAACCCTACAACAAAAATTGACCGAAACCAGTGAGCAACCTAAGACACACAAACACGAACAAAACGCAGTAAGCAACAAACCCTAGGCCCTCCATCGATTGCTCACAAACAAACGAACTGCCCATTCACCGAAGCCACAAACAAGCACCAGTTACCGTGAAGACCCATAACCCTTACCAACCAGTCGTGCAACATCAACGCCCAAACAAATCAAGCCAAAAATAGTAGCTTTCCACCGAACCAAAAACAAACAAATCAAGCCAACAAAAAAAAACAATAGCCTTTGACCGACATAAACACAAAATAGCCTTTAACCGAATGGAAAACAACAACACTAAACCACATAAAATCAGTCCCTACACAAGCCACAAACTCTCGACAAACACGTACCCTTCAACCCTAAAGCCTGCCACCGACCGAACCATTCACAAACTCCCTTCACATAAGCACACACTCAGCACTCTCACAAACAAAACAAACCAAATAACGCGCACAATGACTTCTCTCATCTTTCAGGCACAGCTCATACACATCAACCCCACTCTCCTTCAAAGCTTCACGCAACAACCAAAAAATCCACAAAACCTAAACATATCCTCCCCTAAGCCATCTCTCTCACACGCCCAGCTCTCCACTCAAGCCAACCCACCTTCACGCATCTCACAAAGAAGAACCCTAATAGCATCCTCTCTCAACTTGAAACCACATAACAACAATCGGAAACCCCTAAGCAGTCTCACAAACACACTATTCTCTCTACAAGAACCCTCTCTCGACACTCATAAAAACCAGAACAGACCACGCAGCCCCCTTCTCTCTCCACTCTTCACGCTCTCTCCTCTCTTGGCCATACACCCTTCACGCCTTGCTCTGCAAGCTGACCAAACAAAAAAAAAACAAATCTTTAAAGCCCTATAACCGAAGAAAACATCAACATAAATGCGCCACTAAACAACGCACAACAACAAACCTCATACCCTTTGCACGCACACACTCACGAGAAGCAACAAAGGAAACCCTAAGTCTTCTCTTTTACTTCTCGGTCCTCTCTTATTTTGACACACTTTGGACACAACACACACAAATCAAAGCCACAAACCAACCCTAAACCGACAAAAAAAAATAGCCTTTAAGCAGCCCACGTGAACCACACTAGGGCAAAGCCAAAGACCACTAACCCCATGCATACGTGAAGGCCACAAACTGCCAAAAACGCTGCCTTCATTCAACACGGACAGACCTGGATTCACGTGAACAACACCCCCATTTTCCTAGCCAACAAAACGACATAGCCCTCGGTGATAAACCCCCTGCGTACATAAAAATAGTGAACAAAATCACCCAAAACATCCCAAAATAGCTCGGAGGCATGTGGTGAACCACACCGAGAGAAAGAAAGCACAGGATAGATAAATACCATAGGAGGACTCCTCACGGAACACGTCAATATGACGATGTGTCCGAACGGGATAAACTGAATTTTGTTAGACATGATAAGGTTAATCATGAGTCGCTCTGAGCTACCATTTCCTTCAACGGATACGTATTAACAGTGCAAAACTTATTTAGAATAAGGTTCCATAAGAATCTGTTTGACAGATTACATATTAGATATGAACGGGAAAGAAACCGGGTTTCTCATTCCTAAGAATTTGGGTATGTTGGGCATATGTTTGGATGATACCAAACTGGAACTCAAATAGGATAAGTGCCAAATTGTATAGTTATCCTAGGGATACCAAAGTATAGTACTTATACAACTCACTAAGAGAACAATGTGATTGTTGCTCATCATGCTATTTTCCTGAGAGGAATACCAATATGCAGTGGTAAGTGGGAGGATAGTAAAACTCGATGAAAATCGGAGTGATTTTGTTCTAGGCACCAAGTCCTTAATGGAACACATATAGTTCATCAAGGATGAAAATATACCATTAACCAACAAATACACAAGAAAATTGCCCAAAAAATAGCCCTTAAACAGTTCAAAAAATCACCAAAACAGCAGCAAAAATAGTGGAAACAGCGGTTGAAAATAGCGAGCAGAAACAGTGAGTGAAAATAGAGAAAATAGCGAGCAAAAACAATGAACCAGTGAAAACAGTGGAAACACAACCCTTCCGACAACGTCCCAACGCACTCCTGAGAAGCGACTTAAAAGGTAAGACCTGAGGGCACCCTTTTTTGTATTTTATTTTGTCGTCCTGGAAACGACATGCTCGGTTGGACGTGGAATACGTCCAACCGGGCATGCGAAGTCCTACAATGAAAACGGCCAAATTCTTTGGTCACATATTTCATTATTCGAATTTTTTTTCGTGTTATTTGTCTTTTTAGTATTTCGCATTTAATTTACAATTATTGTTGTTTTATTGTTCCGCATGTCCATTTTGTGTTATATATCCTCCTTGTTATTTCGCATGTTTGTCTCTTCGGTTATTTATGGTTATATACATTATCATATATTATGTCTGTCTACACTGGGTTAATGTTTGAATGTAGCCTCTCGTGGTATATCGGATGGAAACCCAGACATAAATTTCGTAGCCGAATCCGAATGGATGATAGTGCGGTCTGTATTTGGGATACAACTCCACGTACCACTCGAGAAATATTCACGCATGTGTTTATGTCATTATAGATGTCGTTTTTGTAATCTCGCTCAAGTAATAAGCTTCCATTGTTTCTATTAATGTTCATGGGTGTGCAAGCTTGTGTGTTATTAGAATTAATCTTGCATGTGTATGTTGCGTAGACTTGGTTATATTATTGCATGAATCCGTTCATTACAAGTGACATAAGTAAAGGACCATTCCGAACCCAACAGTTTGAGGTCTTCTCTTGCGACGGGTGAGTGCGACCTTAAATCATTTCCCAGTTCACGCTGGGTGGCGACTCCTTTATTCTCCGATTTAGTCCTCCGCGGGCTACTCCGTACTCCCAACCGGGCCGCGAGCCTGGAACAACGTCGTCGATTTCTGTGTCCTACAACTATATTCTCAAAACTCTGAACCTTCTACTTGGGTGCTTGACACCGGTTGTGGGACTTACTTTTGTAACAATGTGCAGGGCCTGAGAAACAGTAGGAGACTCTGTCATGGGGAGGTTGACTTACGCATGGGTAATAGAGCAAAACTGGATGCATTGTGCGTGGGGACTTATTCATTAGTTTTGCCGAATGGTTTAGTTTTAGACTTAGAAGATTGTGTTTACGTACCTTCTCTAGTAAAGAACATCATTTCAATTTCTTCTTTATGTAATAAAGGCTTTTCATGCCTAATAAGTTGTAATGAATGTTCTATTTATTTCAATAAAATAAAATATGGAGATGGTATTTTGAATAATGGTATCTATTTCTTACAAACTAACAAGAATGTTCAACCTCTAATATATACAACGTTAACTCGAATAATGTCAATGAATCACTTCTTTGGCACAGTCGCTTAGGTCATATAAATGAAACAAGCTTAACTAAGCTACATAAGGATGGGTGTTTCAAACCCTTCAAATATAAACCTTATTGAATTTGTGAGTCTTGTTTACTTGGTAAAATGACCAAATTACCCTTCAAAGTAAATGACAAAGTGCGGCAGAGACATTATAAATCATACACTCTGATGTATGCGGACCAATGACAGTCACCGCTAGAGGTGGATTCTCCTACTTTATTACCTTTATCGATGATCACTCGCGATATGGGTATGTGTACCTTATGCGGTACAAATCTGAAGCTTTGAGAAATTCAAAGACTTTAAAGGTGGAGTACAAAAATAGCTTAATAAAAGTATTAAGTCACTAAGGTCTGGCCGAGGTGGTGAATACTTAAGCAACGAATTTCAAGATTACTTGAGAGAAAATGGCATTGTTTCCTAGTGGACTCCTCCGGGAACTCCACAGCATAATGGTGTATCTGAAAGGAGAAATCGGACATTATTAGATATGATCCGATCAACGATGCCAAACACGAATCTACCTCTTTCATTTTGGGATCTTGCTTTAGAAACTGCAACACTACTAATAAATCAAGTTCATTTCAAGACTGTTAGTCAAACACCATATGAGTTATTGTTTGGGAAACATCCTAGTCTTAGTTAACTAAGAGTTTGGGGATGTGATGCATATGTTAAGCTCACACAAACTAACAAATTGAATGACAGGGCAGTTAAATGTAAGTTTGTAGGATATACCTTGAACTCATGAGCATACGTGTTCTACGTCCCAAATGAACAAAGAACATTGTCTCACGAAATGCTAATTTCTAGAGAATGAATTCATTCTCAAGAAATATAGTGGGAGTAGACTTGACCTCGATGAGGTACGAGAAGAACAAACTAACATAGAACTAAACACCAGTCCCCTCAAAAGGGCAGTGACAGAACAACCACAAGGTTATGAACTTAGAAGGACTGGTAGAGAAAGACATGAGCCTGAAAGATATGGTTTCCATATTGATGAGGAAAATGATCAGGTCATTGATAATGACGATCCCACCAGTTATGTCGAAGCAATGTGTGACATTGATTCAGTCAAGTGGCTTGAGGCCATGAAATCCGAAATAGACTCTATGTATCAGAATCAAGTCTGGGACTTGGTAGATGCACCTGAAGGGATAAAACCTATAGGCTGTAAGTGGATTTACAAGCGTAAAACTGATGCAGAATGCAACATCCAAACCTATAAGGCTAGGTTGGTGGCGAAAGGTTATAGACAAACCCAAGGAATTGACTATGATGAAACCTTCTCGCCTGTTGCAATGATAAAGTCCATTCAAATTTTACTGGCACTAGCTGCACATTTTGATTATGAGATTTGGCAGATGGATGTCAAAAAAGCTTTCCTTAATGGGAACCTCGTAGAGGAAGTCTATATGACACAACCTGAGGGGTTTACGTCTAAGGATGATCATAATAAAGTATGCAAGCTTAAACGATCCATTTATGGACTCAAGCAAGCCTCCAGAAGTTGGAATATACGATTGATGAGACAATCAAAGAATTTGACTTCATCAAAAATGTAGACGAACCTTGTGTTTACAGGAAAAGTAGTGGGAGTGATGTTGAATTTCTTGTATTATATGTCGATGACATATTAATCATCGGAATGATATTCCCATGATGCAAGCCACCAAGTAGTGGTTATCTCAAAATTTCTCCATGAAAGATTTGGGAGAAGCAGCCTACATCCCCGATATTAAGATCTACCGTAATAGATCTAAGAGGTTGTTAGGACTTTCTCAATCTACGTACATAGATAAAGTTTTGAAAAGATTCAAAATGGAAGATTCCAAAAGAGGTAATTTATATACTTGTCATGGAATTAAATTATCTAAAGAGCAATGTCCACGTACTCCTTCAGATAGAGAGCGTATGAGTAGGATCCCTTATGCTTCAGCAATAGGATCGATCATGTACGCCCTACTATGTTCAAGACCTGATGTCTCTTATGCTCTTAGCATAATGAGCAGGTTTTAGGCAAATCCTGGTGAGCAACACTGGGAGCTGTCAAAACAATCCTCAAGTATCTGAGAAGAACTAAGGATGTGTTATTGACATACGAAGATTATTCTGAGATGAAAGTCATTGGTTATTGTGATGCGAGCTTTCAGACCGATAAGGATGATAGAAGATCTCAAACAGGATATATGTTTACTTTGAATGGCGGTGCTATCAGTTGGAAAAGCTCAAAGCAGTCAACTACAGTGGACTCCACCACTGAAGCCGAGTATATAATAGCATCTGAGGTAGCTAACGAAGTAGTCTGGATAAACAAGTTCATCACGGAACTGGAAGTGCTTCCCGCGATAAAGAATGGCATCATGATGTACTGTGACAACACAGGCGCCATTGCTCAATCAAAGGAACCAAGGTCCCACCAGAAATCCAAGCATGTACTCAGGTAATTTCATCTCATCAGGGATACTGTTGAGAGAAAAGAAGTTATTATAGAGAAAATACCCACAGAAGACAATCTTGCAGATTCTCTTACTAAAGGGCTGACTCAACAAAAGTATGATAGGCACACCCGAGAGTATGGTGTCCAGATTCATACTAGTTGGCCATAGTGCAAGTGGGAGATTGTTAGGGATATGCCATATACCCAACTTGTGGGTGGGCTATATGTACATCTATTTGTAATGTTTTCATTATTAATAAAATGACAATATTTATTATATGTGTCTTACATAAATTATATGAATCATAAAACACTGTAATAAAACCCTTGGAGTAATAGGATGATGGCTTCCACGCCTTATGAGAATCATTACTCTCAAATGTTCCTAGTCATAGTTTTGTGAATAATCTGGGCGTTCACAAAGCAGAGAGACTAGCATGATGATATGATCCGCAGTTAAGTGAGGTAGCCGATCTCATAGGATACTAGCGGAGATCCGTCCGCTTGGTATATCACATGGATGCATGAGTTGCTCGTGTCCATCGAACTGACCGGCGAAAGTTTTCACATGGAGTGTTTATCCCATGTGTTTGTGAGAACTTTCATGTATAGATTGTATGACTTGTCCTCAGGCTTGAGGTCTTTACAATCTTATGTGTGGATCAAATAACTTTGACATTCTCCTTCCCCGGTTCAAAAGATCTGATCATAAGGGCATGATTGGGTCATTTCTTGAAACACATGAAGTTTGTAAAGATACAATAGAGAATCGCCACTCTCTCGGATAACATTTGCTTATAAGAGTAGTATTCTAGTTCGCGAGTTGATATGTGTGATCAGTGCTTGAGACTGTGGCCGCGGCGGAAGAATCATGTGAGATTCTTGGGTTAACACGATTCATGACACTATCAACATCATACAATTGACTATATGGGCAGACACTTTTCGTACCTTATGTCAAACGATGGGGATACAATGAGGCGAGGGACCGTATCATATGTAAATCTCATACAGAATGGGTATAAATCTTTCCTTCTTATTTGGGGGTTTTGGCATGTTGCTAGATGTCAACCTTGGTCATTGAAATTGAACGACCATCTGATCGGAGGATAATTTTTGTTCGATTAAATCATCACGATTCATTTCATGTCCAACTTGAGGGGAACCCAAAAGGTCACACACAACAAAGTCGAAATCAATGGTTAATAGTGCACAGTACAAATTTAACAGCATATATGATTGTTGTAGGAATTATTCAGAAATGGTTCATTGTGTTTAATTGTTGAACAAATCATTTATGAGGTTCCATAGTGGCTTAGGGATTGGTGAATGACGATAGGGGCACTTTGGGATTGGAATAAATAAATAAATAAATTACTATTCACATGAATAGTTACATTAATAGTAATGTGAATAGTATTTTTTTTTGTTATTTGTTTTGAATTCCAATTCGGCCCAAACTCTTATTATGGTTTTATAATCTCATTAAACCGCTAAATTAAGATCCAATGGCTAAGATTAATTGGCTTTTATCCCACTTCAGATTCTTAATTAATTTTGTTATCTTTGGAGCACTATATAAACCCAAAGAATTCTTTACAAATTTTTTACATCAAACCTTTCATATTTTGGGTTTATATAAATGAGCAACTCTAAAGTTTAAGAGTATCCTTAAGTCTAATTGACTAGAGGAACCTCAAGTTAAAAGTTTTGAGGTATTTGCCTAGGCTAGCACCAAGGGCAAAATACCCGTGCACTCAAGGCGTAATCTTACCGTTGAGTTTTTGGCTTTGGTGTGTGCATTTTTGGAGGCCACATACTTGGGTGGCTCTTTGGAACGAGGAAGAGCTTGTTGAGTTCGAGAAAAGCTTGTATATTGGAGGGAGGATTGGAGTCTTCGGTTCAAGTAAGTATTTTTCTTTGTTTATTTTAATTAGAGTTCTTTTGATAGTTAACATGTTTAGGTATATGTTCTTTGCATTTTTTATGAGTTTTTATGCTTAGAATATATAGTAACATGCCTAGGCTTGTAGAATAATAAAAACAAATGGGTCTTGGGCAAAGGGAAGCGGCATCATAATTTTTTATTTTCATATGTGCACTCGCGGCCTCTTCCTAACACTATTGATATATGGATTCCTCCCCATTCTTTATCAACTTAGATAAAAGTAACCATAAAGAAAACCTAATACCCGTAATATTTTATTTTGAGATATTGATAGCAGATATTGAGGAGTGGTTTATCCATAAAGGAATCAATCGTGATTTAAGGATAAAAGAGAAAGAAATTGATACAAGTCAATGTTTACAAGATTCCAGTACCAGGAAGAAATCCATAAATTAGATCGATACCAGTATAATCTATGTAGTCTCAAAAGTACAGACTTATGGGTGATGAGCGGAAAATATATCAATTTTAACCTATTTTTTTACCTAATATTTTGTTTAATTTCTCGGGTTTGATGAACGTTTTGATGTGTTTTAGTTTATTTTGCAGATAAAATAAAATGGGACTTAATGGAATCATTAAAGACGAAATATGGGTCAAATAAGAGCAAAAATTGGACTTGATATTTTGATTTTTGATATTGGAAACTTGAAAGGGCATTCTAACAAAGCATAGTTTCGGAAATTCCAACTTTGCGTAATTATCGTATTTTGGCCATAACTTTTTACTTCGATATTGGATTGAGGTGATTCAATCCAGATTAAAGAAGACTCAATGATCTACAACTTTGAAGTACAAAATAATTTCGAATTCTGAAGATTTCATGACCGAAATTGATGAAACATCCAGAAGTGTGTTATGTGTAATTATTAAAATCATTTTCAAAGAAAATAAATAAATAAAAATAAAAATTGTCAAACTTCCACCAAACATGCTTCCACAAAACTCAGCCTCTTCCTCTGTTAAGGTGTCATTGTGAAATGCTTAGCACTCGAAGTCTTCGTCAGTTTCATCTGAAAATACTCATTGAGGTATGTAGCTTTGGTCTTCTGTTAATTGTCTTGTTTGATCTGTCATTTTGTGAATGGATGTTGTTTGTCTCTGAATACTTTCGAATTGATTCTGAATTGTTTCAAACATTATATTCATCATTTCATCTTATTTCTTAAACCAATCTTTGAGCATGTCAATCACATGATATTCTTCTGATGGTTCTGGTTCTTGGTGAAGATCGTAGATTGATGGTGGAAAAGATGGAGAATAAGGTTCAGTGAAATATGCTGGTTCATCATACCTTGAAGGATTTTGATAATTTTGCAACCCTAAATTATAGTAGTGATTAATGCTCGGGTAGTTACCGTCACATATTTCACATCTCTTAATTGAGTTATGATATGGTTGAGCATATGTTGTGTTGAATGGTTCTGACATCCAGGATAGTTGTTAGGCTGGACAACAGGCCTCAGAAAATAAGACTGATGTACCCTGATTTAGGGTGTATCTTCGATTCATAAAACTCGTAATTTTTTTATCACCTAACTAAGATCCATGTTAACCACCTAAAAAATAAAAGAATGAAATAAAAATTAAAGATAAAAATAAAGAAAATTAGATGCAAGTAAAATAGATAGCTTCAAAATTAATAACTCAAGAAAAATAAGTCCCCGGCAACGGCGTAAAAAACTTGACCAACGTAATCACACGCGTATAACGCAAACGAAAGTATCGTTCAAGTAGTATAAAAATATTTATCCCACGATGACTTAATTCCTACTATTGTTATTAATTATTGATTCTATTTATTTACAAGTATCTATTTAGATGGAGAATGAATTGATTGCTTGATTTGCTAAATAAATAAGTAAATTAAAACATAAAATAAAATTCTAAGGAAAATAAACAAAAGACACAAATATCTAGGGTTGTGATTCCACATAATATTATTCTAATAATGAATTAATTTTTTTATATATGTGTAATAAATCAGTTTGTTAACCTTGAACACGAAAATATGCAGAAGCCTCTATCAATGGTCAGATGCAAACACCCAAATAACCCAATTAATCATATGTCTATGTTAACCAAGTTACATGAATTCATTAAATTCAAGTTCTAATTATGGCTACCCCCGCCCGATAGGTATCTTCCTATCCTGTAAGGAAATCTATTAAATGGTTATCTATCCTCAAGGAAGCTCGTGGGCTATTGAGTCTAAGGTCTTAAACCTAAAATCCATTTTCCAAGTCATTTTAAGTTTATTACATCAATCTTATCGGTGATCAGGCAACAAGAAGCATTAAGCTTAAGATTCAATAAACAAACTAAAGAATTACCCATAATATAATTAAATCAATTATTACGCATGAGAATATTATATTTCATCACTTCCCTAAAATAAAATAAAATGCTGGGGGTTAGGGGATCCACTTTTAGAAATATCACTTTATTATAATATGGAATTATCAGTGTTACCCATTAACTTGAACCAGCCATAAAGGTGGTGTTATTATTTATCCATAAACCAACCATATAGGCGGTAATCATATGTCACCTAAAGACTGACCTGTAAGCGGTGTCATATTATGTTACATAATTAAAACCAGCCATTAAGGCGGTATCAAATTTTAATCCATATTATTGAATTACAATTTCCATATTATAATATAAGTAAGATTAATCTAACTATAGTATTTCTAATTTAGAAATCTCCATTATTATAATATATAAATTTACGTGATAATTACCAACCGACCAAATAGGTGGTATCCTGATTTAGTCAGATTTATAATTATTCCAACTGATCATACGGGCGGTATCCAATTTAGTCAGGTTAAAACCAATTTTATTAAGTTCAACCAACCATAAAGGCGGTATTCCATTAAGACAGGATTTGAGATAATTTATATATTATAATTGAGGGAGATTAATCTAAATTATAATAATAAAAAGCTTCACTCTTACCCCAACAATAAATTAACTACTGAACATAAAAGAAATAAAAATAAAATAAAATAAAACTATTACAGAAGTAAAAGTGCATAAATAAAAGTGCAGAAAGTAAATAAATAATTAAAAATGCATAATATAAATTTCAAAAACTTCAACAAACAAGATGCAATCCTTAAAGTACCTATAGAAACCTAAGGAAGGCATGATTAAATTCTGAAATAGAGTTGAATTTATAGGCGTCTCTAGGACTCGTGCGTCGCGACGCGCACAACCTTAACATGGCATGCAGGTTGAGGAGATGAGGACACATGTCTGGTGGCTGTCGGCAGCTGAATTATTATGCTTACATGGTGCTTATGAATGTCGGCAGCATGTGATGACACGTGTCTGACGCATGTTAGCATATTGTTATGATGTTGACATGTGGTAGACGCATGTTAGCAAGGGCGCATAATAGCAAACTTCTTTGATTGTGACACGTGTCCGTGCACTTTAGCAGACTCCAGAGCATGTTAGTGGTCGCGACGCAGAGTTGCTGAGCATCGCGACCCCCAAAAGACAATTTCACCCATTTTGTCCATTTTCACTGTGTTGGCCATGAATTGCTTCCAGTAAGTCCTGAAACTTTATTTATCTATAAAATAACAGAAAACATATCAAAAAATTCATAAAACTCAAGAAACTATACAAATTATTTGTTCAAATGAGTGGGAAATTGTAATACATTTACCACTCATTAGTATTGATATAGAAGATTAGAGAGATACATATAAGAAGATGTTTAAGTGATAATAGGTGGATTGGTTGAAGATGGCATTAGAATATGAAGATTTGGCCCTGAAAATGGCTTGGAGTCGCGAAGCGAATTGCATGCAAAATAGAAACTTTACTTTGGTTCTGGTATGGGTCGCGTTGTGATGCGATACAAAGTATTTCTGCCTGATTATGTGCTCATGCGTGTCACAAAGTGCCGGACCCGACATCGCGATGTAAGGTAAGAAAAATGTCATCCCTTTTTATTTTCAACATTAAAGGTTAGGGATCACCCCATACGTTTTACATCATATCATGTCACACATTATGACATGATGTACGTATTATACATCATGAGATAATTATAGAGCAGTTGAATTAAGAAACTTAATCTAGTTTCAAAACATGTCCTCGGATTCATAGTCTAATAAAGTTACCGATTTTAGATCCTCGCAGGAACCAATACTCTCTTTGACAAGTGGCAAAGCACCAGCCAGAATTCAAATCAGTGAGTGGACACTTTCTTTTTAAATTGATATTTCATTTTGTTATTTTCATATCAGACTTATTTTTACACTTTAAGGCGTTAGATGATTTTATTAAAGATATTTCATAAAAATATATTATTTGAACTTCCAAAAACCCAGATCGGGGATGTTAGAGCGACGCTGGACCAGACGCATCATGACACGACCACGATTCGGTGCATGAAAAACTTTAATTTCTTAAGAAGTTAAGCTCATAACAACCCCTATAAAAGAATAAGTCTGTCTAAACTCTAAATATCAGACTTTTTGAGAGCATAAAGTAGAGAACAACACCCAGAACATGCCGCGCAACGAATACTGAAGATTGAAGTAGAGGATATCGCTACAAATTCTTTCTACCATTTTCTCTTTCAGTTTATTTTCATGAATTATTACCGTATATTAATGATTTGTTTGCTTTAAATGATAATCATGTGTAACTAAATCATTAGTCTATGGTTGTAGTGGATCCCAAGCACAGTTATGTAATTTATACTTCCATCTTTTTATTATTGGGTTTGTTATTGGATTATTTATTATTCTCTATATTTAATGCATTTTATTGTTTGGCCAGCAATAGAATATGTATGATAAATTCGTAGGAACTTGAAAAATGGAATTTGGATTTGCCTTAAGAATAATAGTTGTGATCGTATCATATTGAATGGATTTTTATGCATGATAGGAATATATCTGCAGGGCATTTGTAGCCAATATTAGAACCTGAACTTAATGAGTTTAACTTAAATTAATTACCATAAAAATATATATAATTGACTTAAGTTATGCATTTCTACCTAACCATCGAATGGGACTTGTAGATAAATTATTGTTATTGGTTAATAATCCTTAAAAATAATCCAATTGTATAAAAAGAGCAATAATTCATTGTTTACATGCTTAGGTGAAGTTACAACCCTAAATGTTTTCTCTCATATAAGTTTCTCCAAATTTAATTACTTGTTGTTTATTTAGCTTATTGGTTTCATCTCTCTTTATTTATTTAGTTTTAGCAAAGTAGGTTCAGTTTAGTATTAATATGTTTAATAATAAGTACTTGTGAGATGATACTTTTTATACCCCTAACCGATACATACGATTGCGTAACTTGTGAAAATCACAATCGATGACCACAACTATTTTTACTGCGGCATGACTGCCACCATTGTTGCCACGACCATGACCTGCAGGAGTAGACACAATATTTGCGATGATGGAAGAGATAGTACCAATAGATGTTTAAAGGGATCTTAGAAATATTTCAAAACTCCCAGCTTTTGAGACAAGATCATAGAAGCTCGACATTGGAGTGAAGGAGAACATGGAGAATTTAGGGTCGAGACCACAAAGGTACGAGTTGGCTTTGTCTTTGTCATCTACATGATGTTCCATGGTAGTGAGCTGATCGCATAAGCCTTTAAAGACACGAGAGTAGTCGGAGACAAACCGGGCACCCTTTTTCAATAGTTAGAGGTCGTCTTTAAAGCAGATTTTACGCAATTTAGAGTTGTTGTTGAAGGTTATGGCAAGTGCAGACCATACAGCGTGAGCAGACGCAAGGCCTACAACCACAACAAGTGTTTCTTCAAATAAGGAAGATAGAAAAAGACTGTGAACAAACTAATTGGTGCAAACCCAATCAGCCACCTCAGAAGCAGAAGAAGAAGTGGAAACTGGTCTTAGTAAAGAACCATCAACATGACCTAATATTTTTTATGATTGGAGTCAGAGTTGACTACGCCATAATTTATGTTAGAAACTGAAATAGGAGAATGTGAAGAAAAATATAGTACTCTTGATTTCAATATGAATATAAATGGCCTTTATATAGACATTATAAAAGAGTAGATATTAATTACATATCTACTAACAACTAACTTTAATATCATATCTACCAATATTAATTACACACTAACAACTAACATTAATATCATATCTACTCGTATTAATCACATAATAACAATTAACATTAATATCATATATACCAATATCGCCCTTAAACTCAAGATGGTAGTGAGGAAATCAGATTAAGTTTGGAAACGAGGGTTGTGTAATAACTATGGAGAAAAGACTTGGTGAATATATCAGCTATTTGATCATCGGAGAGTTGATACACCAACTGAAGAGTACCACGAGCAATATATTGATAAATGAAATGACAATCAATCTCAATGTATTTGGTACATTTATGGAATACATCATTATGTGCTATTTGAATAGTATTTTGATTGTCACAGTAAAGAGTAGTAAGGGGTGGTTGAGGCACTCTTATATCTTTGAGGAGCCAAAGTAGCCATAGAAGTTTGGCAGTAGTCACAGCAAGAGCTCGATATTAATCCTTTGTACTAGAATGAGAAATGTTGTTTCTTACTACACTAAGAAATAAACGAGTCACCCAGAAAAATACAATAACCAGTAGTGGATTGATGATCAGTAAGGTCACATTCCCAATCTACATCAGAGTAAGCTCGAAAAACAAGTGAAGAATTAGTAGAGAAAATGAGATCACAAAAGAGTGTGCCTTTACTATAGCGAAGGATGTGAAGCACAACAACATAATGAAGAGATCGAGGAGCATCATGAACTGACTTATAATATCAACAGCATAGGCAATTCTGGTCGAGATAGTAAGATAAATGGGACTGCCAACTAATTGTTTGTAGGGAGTATGACCATCAAGAAGAGTGATATCTATAAGTGTAAGTTTAATATTATACTCGACAGAGGGTTGGAACTGTCTTGATATTGTAAGGCCGGCTTAAGAAATAAAATCAGAAGTATACTTAGCTTGAGAGAGATGATAACCATCATCAGAGGAAGTAACTTCAAGGCCCAAGAAGTAACTCAGAGAACCAAGATCTTTCATCTCAAAATTGTTGACTAGACTATTTAAGATCCATAATTCATGAATCAACATCTCAGTAATAATCATATCATCAACATAAAAAAGTAGCATCACGATGCCTGTACTAGATTTTTGAAGGAATGGGGCAGAGTCATGCGGACTAGAGGTTGTTAGTTCCATTTTTATTGGAAATGTTTGTAAAAAAATAAGTTCAAATGAGTTAAAATAAGTCTTGAAAAACTTGGAGCAATTTTACTGGTATTTGGCAATGTTGTGCATGAAGATTAGACATGTGTTAGTATTGTGTTCGTTGAAGTGTTCGAACGTGTGGTGTTAGTGTCACATTTGTTGTTGGGTTCGAACGAAACTTGGCAGAATACTCCCATGTTTGGTGCATCTTTAGTGCATTCAAACGAACCATTCCAGAGAACAAACGTTCGATGTACGTTCGAGTATGTCTTCGAACGAAAACGTCCAGAGAGCACGCTTTCAAGTGGTGTTCAAACGTCCGTGCGGAACTAAGTTATTTTGGGTGCGTTTTTAACATGTTTTTCTGTAGGGATGCCTCTGTTTTTTCCAAACCTATATAAACACATTATAGCCACCTTCCCCAAATGTTGAAAATAAATTCTCTCAAAGATTCAAACCTACATAACTTTTCAACCTATTCTTTTCTCATCTTGAAGACTTCATTATTTACCTTGTCTTTGCTTCTGTGGTGAGATTGACATTTGTTAAGCCATCAATACAATCATATGAACTTTCAATAAAGATTGGTAGTTGGAATTCCGGCATTAAGAGTTGCAGAGTTGATCTGCTTAGAGACTTCAGAGGTTCTAAAGAAAATCGTGGGGTACGGGCTCGAGGGGTTTTTCGAGTTCTTATAGTCTAGATGTATTATAGTAGGTGAAGTTGCCATCATAGGTCTTTTACCATCACTGTAAGTTTTCGCTTTATAGTAGATTTGGGCTGGTAGTCAAGATACCCACGAGTATTCCACTTCGTTAATAAAATTACTGTGTTTATTTATTTATGGTATTAATTTTATTTTCTTAGATTTATAATTTGTTAGACTTATGGGTGATAATAAATTTGATTAATCCATAGAAATAATAATTCAGAATTGTTTTAAAATATTATATTAAATTCCGCATAGGGTGAGAACCTTATACTAAATATGAATTTTTAGAGGTGAACCAAGATGATAAATAATCATACTGACCTTGGAAAACCATGCACATGGAGTTTGTTTTAGACCATATAGGGTATGGCCTAGGTGATATACCTTGTGTGATGGAAGATCAAGAACAAAAAGGGGTTTCATGTAAACTTCTTCATCTAGATCACCATTGAGAAAAGTATTCTTGACAACCATCTAAAAAAAACTACATTGTCGAGTAGCAGTAATGGCATGTAGGCTGTGTACTGAGGTAAGAAGAGCAACCGGAGTCGCATAATCAACCATATATTCTTGTGTGAAGCCCTTAGTAACAAGACGTGCTTTATAATGCTCAATAGAGCCATCTAAATATGTTTGTATTTTGTATACCCATTTACATCCCACTGGAGTTTTACCGGGAGGAAGATCAACAAGGTCCCAAGTACCAATTTTTGCCAAAGTATGTAATTCATCTTGCATAACTGACTACAAATGAGGATTAGAGGATGTCACCCTATAGGACGGAGGTTCACTCAAAGATATAATAATGAAAAAACAATTTGAAGATAATTAGGAAGGCATCTTACTTAATGAGGATAACGGGAAAATGAAATATCAATATCATGAGAGTGTTCAATCGAAAGGGTGTCAGATATAGTAACTGGGAATGAACATCATCAGGGACATGTAGCAATGGCGGTTGGACGTCCATCGGCTCACTGGAGGTACATACATCATGAATATGTGGAAACAACTCGATAGAGAGATCAGTGAAAAATGGAGGGTGGTCAAGAAGACATATTGAAATCGGAGGGGAAGAGAACATAATGTGCTCCCAAAAGACAATATGACATTAGATGCAAAATTTTTGTGACATAGGATCCCAACAACGATACCCTTTGTGTTCAATTAAATAACCTAAGAAACAATATATTTAAGCACGATGTTATAAAACTTTTGATGCTCGATAGGAGGAAAAATGAGAAAATAAACACTCACAAAAACTTGAAGAAGATCATATGAGGGAAAAATACCATATAGGCACTCATAGGGAGACATGTGCTATTTAGTGACTGAAGAAGGAATACGATTAGTAACATATACTACTGTGAGAGTAGCTTCACCCCAAAAATATTCTGGACAATAAGATGATATAAGCATGGATCTAACGAAATCTAGAATATGACGATGCTTACACTATGATCGCCCATTTTATTAAAAGTTGGATGGGCAAGATTTTTAGGATAGGGTACCTTATTCTATCAAAAATCTTTGAAGTGTAGAGTCAATATATTCTTTGGCATTATCAGTGCGTAATATTTTGATGGTTTTGGAAAATTGTGTTTTGACCATAAACACAAAATCAATGAAAATCTGAGGTAGTTCATATCACTGTTTCATGAGAAAGATCAAAGTAAATCGATAATAATCATCAATGAATATGACAAAATATGTGGACCCTCTCGTAATAGATTTAGGAAAATGTCCCCATATGTCTGAGTGAATTAAGTCAAAATGAGCGACAAAAGTATTATTATTATTATTATTAAAAGATTAAGATGGTTGTTTGCCAAGTTGACAGGAGACATAATGTAAAGAAGGCTATGCAGTAATAAATCCTAAGGACCTATTACAAATCAAAGGATGAAGTTTACTTAAATAGGTGTGACCAGAGAGTAGATGCCACAACTGAAGAGATGATGGTGTAGACACCGCACATAATTGGGAGATATGGGAGGTCAGCTCAAATAGACATCCAACTTTACGGCTTGTTCTAAGAATCTGTCCCGTCTGCAGATCCTTCACATAAAAAGCAGTGGAAGAAAATATTATTTCAAACCCAAGTTCACATAGTTCACCAATAGATATAAGATTAAAAGTAAGTTTCGGAATAAGAAATATTTTAGAAAATGTAAAGGTAGATGTAGATATTTGTCGAGATTGGCTTACAAACATTTGTGAGCCATCTGCAGTAAAATTCATAGAGATAGTCGTGGTGGGATAAATTGAGAAAAATAAAGGAGATTGAGAAGTTATGTGGTTACAACAACCAGAATCAAAGTACCAAGGAGAATTACCTGAAGTGGTAGATAAGAGAATAGAAGTACTATGAGGTGTAGATGTTGGGAATCGGCCACGAGTGCGCAGCGAAAAATTTAAAAATTAAAGTCGCTATCACTTTGCCCAATACCCATTTGTTTTGATTATTCTACAAGCCTAGGCATGTTACTATATATTCTAAGCATAAAAACTCATAATTTAGTGGGATAAATACTAATTTAATGTTAGCCATTGGATCTTAATTAGTGGTTAATGAAGAGAATAAAACCAAGTAAGAGTTTGGGCCGAATTGGAATTCAAAACAAA
The DNA here is from genome assembly GCA_019454045.1 of Zanthoxylum bungeanum. Classification (NCBI taxonomy): domain Eukaryota; kingdom Viridiplantae; phylum Streptophyta; class Magnoliopsida; order Sapindales; family Rutaceae; genus Zanthoxylum; species Zanthoxylum bungeanum. Next base: position 163,517 of record SKCR01029733.1, read on the forward strand.
TAAAAAAAATTACTATTCATGTTACTATTCACAATACTATTCATGTTTATTTATTCCAATTCCCAAAGTGCCCTATCGTCATTCACCAATCCCTAAGCCACTATGGAACCTCATAAATGATCTGTTCAATAATTAAACACATTGAACCATTTATGAACAATTCCTACATCAATCATATATACTGTTAAATTTGTATTGTGCACAGTTAACCATTGACTTCGACTTTGTTGTGTGTGACCTTTTGGGTTCCCCTAAAGTTGGATATGAAATAAATCGTGATAATTTAATCGAACATAAATTATCCTCCGATTAGATGGTCGTTCGATTTCAATGACCAAGGTTGACATCTAGCAACATGCCAAGGCCCCCAAATGAGAAGGAATGATATATACCCATTCTGTATGATTTACATATGTTATGGTCCCTCGCCTCATTATATCCCCACTGTTTGACCTAGGGTACGGAAATTGTCTACCCATACAGTCAAAGGTATAATATTGATGGTGTCATGAATCATACTAACCCAATAATCTCACAGGATTCTTCCGCTGCGGCCGCAGTCTCAAGCACTGATCACACACATCAACCCGCGAATTGGAATACTACTCCTATAAGCAAATATTATCTGAGAGTGTGGCGATTCTCTGTTGTATCTTTACAAACTTCATGTGTTTCAAAAGATGACCCAGTCATAACCCTTATCACAAGATCTTTTGAACCAGGGAATGAGAATGTCAAAGTTATTTGATCCACACATAAGATTCTAAAGACCTCAAGTCTATGGACTAGTCATATAATCGATACATGAAAGTTCTCACAAACACATGGGATAAGCACTCCATATGAAAACTTTCGGCGGTCAGTTCCAAGGACATGAGCAACTCATTTATCCATGTGATACACCAAGCGAACGGATCTCCGCTAGTAGCCTATGAGATCGGCTACCCCACTTAAGGGCGGATCATATCATCATGCTAGTCTCTCCGTATTATGAATGCCAAGATTATTCACAAAACTATGACTAGGAACATTTGAGAGTAATGATTCTCATAAGGCATGGAAGCCATCATCTTATTACTCCAAGGGCTTTATTACAGTGTTTGATGATTCATATAATTTATGTATGACACGTATAATAAAGATTGCCATTTTATTAATTAATGAAAATATTACAAATACATGTACATATAGCCCATCCACAAGTTGGGTATAAGTCATATCCCTAACAATCTCCCACTTACACTATAGCCAACTAGTATGAATATGGACACCATACTCTCGGGGGTGCCTATCATGCTTTTGTTGATTCAGCCCTTTAGTCAAAGAATCTGTAAGATTATCTTCTGTGGGTATTTCTCTATAATAACTTCTTTTATCTCAACAATCTCCTTGATGAGATGAAATCGCCTGAGTACATACTTGGATTTCTGGTGGGACCTTGGTTCCTTTGATTGAGCAATGGCGCCCGTGTTATGACAGTACATCGTGACGCCATTCTTTATCGCGGGAAGCACTTCCAGCTCCGTGATGAACTTCTTTATCTAGAATGCTTCTTTAGCTGCCTCAGATGCTGCAATATACTCAACTTCAGTGGTGGAGTCCGCTGTAGTTGATTGCTTTGAGCTTTTCCAACTGATAGCTCCGCCATTCAAAGTAAACAGATATCCTATTTGCGATCTGCTGTCATCCCTATCGGTCTGAAAGCTCGCATCATAGTAACCAATGACTTTCATCTTAGAACAATCTCCATATGTCAAAAAACATATCCTTAGTTCTTCTCAGATACTTGATGATGTTTTGACAGCTTCCCAGTGTTGCTCACCAGGATTTGCCTGATACCTGCTCGTTATGCTAAGAGCATAAGAGACATCTGGTCTTGTACATAGCATGGCGTACATGATCAATCCTATTGCTGAAGCATAATGGATCCTACTCATACGCCCTCTATCTGAAGGAGTATGTGGACATTGCTCCTTAGATAACTTGATTCCATGACAAGTAGGTAAATTACCTCTTTTGGAATCATCCATTTTAAATCTTTTCAAAACTTTATCTATGTACGTAGATTGAGAAATTCCTAATAACCTCTTAGATATATTACGGTAGATCTTAATGCCGAGGATATAGGCTGCTTCTCCCAAATCTTTCATGGAGAAATTTTGAGAAAACCATTGCTTGGTGGCTTGCATCATAGGAATATCATTCCCGATGATTAATATGTCATCGACATATAATACAAGAAATACAACAGCACTCCCACTATTTTCATGTAAACACAAGGCTCGTCTACATTTTTGATGAAGTCAAATTCTTTGATTGTCTCATAAAATCGTATATTCCAACTTCTGGACGCTTGCTTAAGCCATAAATGGATCATTTAATCTTGCATACTTATTATGATCATCGTTAGATGCAAACCCCACAGGTTGTGTCATATAGACTTCCTCTACGAGGTTCCCATTAAGGAAAGCTATTTTGACATCCATCTGCCAAATCTCATAATCAAAGTGTGCATCTAGTGCCAATAAAATTCTAATGGACTTTATCATTGCAACAGGCGAGAAGGTTTCGTCATAGTCAATTCCTTGGATTTTTCTATAACCTTTCACCACCAACCTAGCCTTATAGGTTTGGATGTTGCCTTCTGCATCAGTTTTACGCTTGTTAATCCACTTGCAGCCTATGGGTTTTATCCATTCAGGTGCATCCACCAAGTCCCAGTCTTGATTCTGATACATAGAGTCTATTTCAAATTTCATGGCCTCAAGCCACTTGACTGAATCAATGTCACACATTGCTTCGTCATAATTGGTGGGATCGTCAATATCAATGACCTGATCATGTTCCTCATCAATATGGAAACCATATCTTTCAGGCTCATGTCTTTCCCTACCAGACCTTCTAAGTTCAAAACCTTGTGGTAGTTCCGTCGCTGCCCTTTTGAGGGGCCTGGGGTTTAGTTCTATGTTAGTTTGTTCTTCTCATACCTCATCGAGGTTAAGTCTACTCCCACTATATTTCTTAAGAAAGAATTATTCTCTAGAAATTTAGCATTTCGTGAGACAAATGTTCTTTATCATTTGGGATGTAGAACATATATGCTCTTGAGTTCAAGGCATATCCTTAAACTTACATTTAACTGCCCTATCATCCAATTTGTTAGTTTGTGTGAGCTTAACATATGCGTCACATCCCCAAACTCTTAAATAACTAAGACTATGGCGTTTCCCATACCATAATCATATGGTGTTTGACTAACAGTCTTAGAAGGAACTTGGTTTAGTAATAGTGTTGCAGTTTCTAAAGCAAGACCCCAAAATGAAAAAGGTAGATCCGTGCCTGACATCATTGATCGGACCATATCTAATAATATCCAATTTCTCATTTCGGAGACCCCATTATGCTGTGGAATTCCTGGAGGAGTCCACTGGGAAACAATACCATTTTCTCTCAAGTAATCTTGAAATTTGTTGCTTAAGTATTCACCACCTCGGTCAGACCTTAGTGACTTAATACTTTTATTAAGCTAGTTTTCTACTTCTGCTTTGAAGTCTTTGAATTTCTCAAAGGCTTCAGATTTGTACCGCATAAGGTACACATACCCATATCGCGAGTAATCATCAATAAAGGTAATGAAGTAGGAGAATCCACCTCTAGCGGTGACTAACATTAGTCCGCATACATCAGAGTGTACAAGTTCTAATGTCTCCGATGCACGCTGTCATTTACATTTGAAGGGTAATTTGGTTATTTTACCAAGTAAACAAGACTCACAAGTTCCATAAGGTTTATATTTGAAGGGTCCGAAATACCCATCCTTATGTAGCTTAGTTAATCTTGTTTCATTGATATGACCTAAGCGACTGTGCCATAGAAGTGATTCATTGAGATTATTCGAGTTAACGTTGTATATATTAGAGGTTGAACATTCTTTTTTAGTTTGTATTACATAGATACCATTATTCAAAATACCATCTCTATATTTTATTTCATTGAAATAAACAGAACATTCATTATAAATTATTAGGCATGAAAAGCCTTTATTACATAAAAAAGAAATTGAAATGATGTTCTTTTCTAGAGAAGGTACATAAACACAATCTTCTAAGTCTAAAATTAAACTATTCGGCAAAACCAATGAATAGGTCCCCACGCACAATGCAGCCATTTTTTCTCCATTACCCATGCGTAAGTCAACCTCTCCATGACGGAGTCCCTACTGTTTCTCAGGCCTTGCACATTGTTACATAAGTGACTTCCACAACCGATGTCAAACACCCAAGTAGAAGGTTTAGAGTTTTGAGAATATAGTTTAATCATATACAACATACCTGAAGCATTGGGATTCTTGGCCTCTTGGGCTTCCTTAGCTTCCTTGGCTTTCAAAGATCTGTAGTTTTTCTTCCAATGACCATTCTTTCCACAAAAGAAACATTTCCCATTTCCCTTTTTCTTCTCCACCTTACCATTCGGCTTTAGGTGATCTGGAGCATTGCCCTTGCCCTTATTTTTTTGGGCCTCGTGGCTTCAGGTCTATAATGATAAGCATGATGGAGGTTTTAAGCTCCGGTTTCAAGTCATTCTCTTCTTGCTTTATCAGATTGTGCAATTCTGCTAAAGTAGCTTCTTTATTAGACAGAAGAAACTGCATAATAAAGTTAGAGAAGTCTTTTGGTAAAGACTGAAGAATTAGATTCTGACATATCTCATGATCCATGATGAACCAGAGGTTGGCCAATTTTTCAATGTGGCCAATCATCTTAAGCATATGTCCACTAACAAATCTGTATTTATACCTGTTTGGAATAAGACACATGATACTTGAATCTTATGGTATGAACGGAAGTTGCAAACAACTCCTTCAAGTGAAAGATGATGGTTTGAGCATCCAAATATTCATGAGCTTTTTGAATTTCGTTCGATATAGAGCCAAGCATTATGAAAACTGCTTGCTAATCATCATCAATGTGTTTCTTCCAAGCATCGAATGTATTTTGGTCAGCATCTTCTACGGGTTCAGGGGAAATGGTCTTTCAAGAACATAGAAAATCTTTTTTTGTCGTAAGATAATTTTATGGTTTCTAAACCAATCATTGTAGTTGTCCCCTTTGAGCTTATGCTCATCAAGGATGGAATGAAGTGATACTCTGTTTGACATTTGAATGTTTATGAAATATTTTAACCCACATATTAAGAGAGAATGTTAAAATTAGGAATATGTTTTCATTAATGTTTCATAATAACATAGGTTTTTAATATTATGAAGTTGCTCCCACTAAATTGTTTTTAAAATTTTAAGCAAATCGCATCAACCCCAATATGATGGATTTCTTGTGGGCAATGATCCCATTATCATCATTTCATAACTCCGACTAGGGCCGGTCGTTATAAAATATAATAATTAAGTAGGTTCCCAACCAATTTATGATACAAATCACAATTCCTTGATCATTGGGTTGGGCAATCAAACATGCCATAGCTTATGCTAGTCCTTGTGGACACCCAATCTTTGCCACTAAGTTATAAGACCACGCCTAAGGGTCACTGTGTCTTATGACTCCGAAAAGTCAAACCATTGTCAATAGTACAATTTTAGGACAAATTGGTATTGGTCAGTCTGGTAAGCCTAGTCCTGCCAATACGGTTTAAGGCCTTTAGGTCTATACTTTACAATGGGAGGAAAATTTTAGACTTAAAGTATTATTGATAATTTTAGCAAGTTTAAGTGAATAACTGTCAAATTGATTCCTCCATTGAAAATTCCCCAGATGGAGGGTGGAGCGAACTCTCTTAAATACCATTACCTCTTAGGCTCTTATTGCCTTGGTGACAGGAATAAACATAGATCCTCCAAATTAGTCCAACACTTTAAATATGCTTTAAGGTAAGCTTTGAGTAAATGATTATCTATATGTCTTCACAGCTTTTCATTTTGGCTTTAAAAAGGTAGTGAGTGAAGGAAGACACCAAATCATTATTTAACTCTAGTAATACCTTTGGTTAAATTATCTTTAGTTTGGAAAGTTTTATTAACGCCTTGGTCCCACCCCACTTGTATCTTTTATAATGTCTTTTATTATAAACAAGTGATTTACATTTATTAGCCTTAAGGTAATAAATCTCTAAGTTCATCACGAATAATTACTTAGCTAAGGGATAAGCAATACACTCTTTATTTTCATAGAAAGTCTCTAGATGCTTGCACCCTAAAATAATCATGCCAATTCTAATCATAAATATAATCATCAAGCATATGAGTTTTAAATTTTGAATTATTTTAGGCATTAAATAACTTTGATTAATATTTAATTATGATATTGCATTTTATTTTATTCAAATAAATTTATTATTCACGCTTTTTGCAAATATGTGAACTTTAAATATAATTTCACAATTCAAATCTTAACCAAATCATGAAAACTTGTTCCTAAAATTAAGTTCAGGATGTTAGCTTTCCAACGAGCTTTTACACACCCAATTTCGAGTTCAAATGAGAGAGAACCAATCAAAAACAAAAATGGCGCGCTGATACCACTCTCGGGAAGAGGGCCGCAGAGTGCGTAGCGGAAAATTCAAAAATTAAGGCCGCTATCCCTTTGTCCAAGACCTATTTTTTTTTATTCTACAAGCCTAGGCATGTACTATATATTCTAAGCATAAAAACTCATAAAACATGCAAAGAACATAAACCTAAATATGCTAACTTCATAAGAACTCTAATTAAAATAAAGAAAGAAAAAGATTTACTTGAACCGAAGACTCCTTCAGTCCTCCTCCAATCTACAAGCTTTTCTCGAACTCACTAAGCTCTTCCACGTTCCAAAGAGCCACCCAAGTGTTTGGCCTCCAAAGATGCACACACCAAAGCCAAAACTCAACGGCAAGACTAAGCCTTGAGTGCACGGGTATTTGCCCTTGGTGCTAACCTAGGAAAATACCTCAAAACTTTGACATGAGGTTCCTCTAGTCAATTAGACTTAAGGATCCACAAAATCAGTGGCTTACTCTTAAACTTTAGAGTTGCTCACTTATATAAACCCAAGATATGAAATGTTTTGGTGTAAAAAATTTGTAAAGAATTCTTTGGGTTTATATAGTGCTCCAAAGACAACAAAGTTAATTAAGAATCGAGTGTGGGAAAAATGCTAATTTAATCTTACCATTGGATCTTAATTTAGTGGGTTAATGAGATTATAAAGCCCTAACAAGAGTTTGGGCTGAATTGGAATTCAAAACAAATAAAAAAAATTACTATTCACATTACTATTCATGTACTATTCACATTTTTTTATTTATTCCGATTCCCAAAGTGCCCCTATCGTCATTCACCAATCCCTAAGCAACTATGGAACCTCATAAATGATCTGTTCAATAATTAAACACATTGAACCATTTATGAACAATTCATACAACAATCATATATGCTGTTAAATTTGTACTATGCACTGTTAACCATTGATTTCGACTTTGTTGTGTGTGACCTTTTAGGTTCCCCTCAAGTTGGACATGAAATGAATCGTGATAATTTAATCGAACATAAATTATCCTCCGATTAGATGGTTGTTCGATTTCAATGACCAAGGTTGACATCTAACAACATGTCAAGGTCCGCAAATGAGAAGGAAAAATATATACCCATTTTGTATGCGATTTACATATGATATGGTCCCTCGCCTCACTGTATCCCCACCGTTTGACCTAAGGTATGGAAAATGTCTACCAATATAGTCAAAAGTATGATGTTGATAGTGTCATGAATTGTGCTAACCCAAGAATCTCACATGATTCTTCCGCTGTGGCCACAGTCTCAAGCACTGATCACACATATCAACCTGCGAACTGGAATACTACTCTTATAAGAAAATATTATCTGAGAGAGTGGCGATTCTCTGTTGTATCTTTACAAACTTCATGTGTTTCAACAAATGACCCAATCATACCCTTTTGACCGGATCTTTTGAACCGAGGAAGGAGAATGTCAAAGTTATTTGATCCATACATAAGATTGTAAAGACCTCAAGTCTAAAGGCTAGTCATATAATCGATATATGTTCTCACAGACACATGGGATAAACACTGCATATGAAAACTTTCGGCGGTCAGTTCGATGGACATAAGCAACTCATGCAACCATGTGATACACCAAGCGGACAGATCTCCGCTAGTAGCCTATGAGATCGGCTACCCCACTTAAGGGCGGATCATATCATCATGCTAGTCTCTCCGCTTTGTGAAAGCCCAAATTATTCACAAAACTTTGACTAGGAACATTTGAGAGTAATGATTCTCATAAGGCGTGGAAGCCATCATCTTATCACTCCAAGGAATTTATTACAGTGTTTGATGATTCATATAATTTATGTAAGATACGTAAAATAAAGATTACCATTTTATTAATTAATGAAAATATTACAAATACATATACATATAGCCCATCCACAAGTTGGGTATATGGCATGTCCCTAACAATAGAGAGTATGTGCCTATGGAGTGTTTCTAAGTTACCAGTGGATGTAGGAGAGGTAATGACCTTAGAGATAGCAGCAATAATTAGAATTTATCTCTTGGAGGGGTGACCAGGTCTTGGGGGACTAAGGGGCATTGTTCAATGGAATAGCCAGACAGCTTGCAATAGCGATAATCCACCATAGTGGGAAAATGAAAGGCAATATAGCCTATTTTATTGCATTTGAGACATTCAGTAAGACTACATTCATTTAAAGTATGAACATATTTATTACAGGTATGATAGAATTTGCTTCGACCTTTTGAGAAATGTTTACCTACAGCGGCAAACACAAGCATCATCGCAAGATGGCTAAAGTAAGCCGACATGAGTTTCATCAGATAATAACCGAGAGACCGCAAGTTACAATGTAGGTGGAGGAGTTGATGTAATAAAAAGGCTCTGTAAGATTCAAAATCATTAGTAAGGTTCATAAGAAACTCAATTAACCTAATACTATCACGGTGGGCAGTATATTTAGCTGCATCAATAACATAATCCATCGATGGTTCGGAGAGAGCAAGTTGGTCCTAAACAGATTCCATTATAGCCAAAAACTAGTAATAGATAGAACACGCTCTTTTTTCAAGTTATGTAATTCTTCCCACAATCGATACTGGTTAGAGAGAGTAGAAGTAGTGTACCCCATGGCAAACAGGTCTCATACCTCTTTACCAGCTTCATAGCGGGCAAACTGGTGGTGAATGAAAAGAACCGAGGTATTCCAAAACCAGGTATGATTATGGTGATTCTTATTGTCCCAATCCTCGAGATGATCAACAAACATCTCATCAGACTCATCAGGTTTCTATAGGGGATGTTTAAAATCTCTAGTAATATAGCATCATAACTTTTGACCATTGAGAAAAATATGCAATCCTTGAATCCATAGATAGTAGTTCGGACTTTAGAGGATGGTATGAATGTTGTATAACATCATATTTGTCCATTGGAAGATTACTGGATAGGTCACCAGACGATGGGGATGATGTTGGTGGCATTAGTGGTAGCAGTAAGAGGTGGTTATGGTGGCTAGGGTTTGAAAATTGGTAATTGGGTGTTTGGAAATAATAATAAAGGTGTTTAGAAAGGAGATAAGACCTGTTTCGAAACATGGACAAGGAAATATCCAGAGATCAGAACGCAGGCGTATGATACCATGCTAGAAACTGAAATATGATTTGACATAATGTGACACCACCTATATGGCCGGTCTTTATGTGATAGATGATTACCGCCTATATGGCTGGTTTATGGACAATTAATGATACAGCCTTTATGGTCGGTCGGACTTAATTAAAATCTGACTTAATGAAGATACCGCATAAATGGCTGGTTGGTAATATCACTGATAAATTCTATATTATAGTAAGGGAGATTTCTAAATTAGAAATAGTAAAGGTGGATCCCCCAACCCCCAGTATTTTATTTTTATTCTAGGGAAGTGATGAAACTAAATATCCACACACTTAATAATTGATTTTTTTTATGGGTAATTCTTTAGTTTGTTTATTGAGTCTTCAGCTTAATGCATCTTATTAATTGACCATTAATAAGATTGATTTGGTAAACTTAAAATGAACTTGACGAAGGGATTTTAGGTTTCCGCATTAGATTCAATAGCTCACGATCTACCTTGTGGATAGATAACCCTTTAATAGATTTCCTTACAGGATAGACATATACCTGTCGGGCGGGGGAAGCCACTATTGGAACTTGAACTTAATTAATCTAGGTAATTTGGTTGATATAGACATATGGTTCAATTGAGTTATATTGGGTATTTGCATCTGACCATCGACAGAGGCTTTTCCATATTTTCGTGTTTCCAGGTTAGTAAACTGACTTATTACACATATATAAGAGAATCAATTCATCTTTAGAATAATATTGTGTGGAATCATGACGAGTGGTAATTATATCACTATTTCCCACTCATTTAACCTAATATTTTGTATAGTTTCTCAAGTTTTATGAACATTTTGATGTGTTTTTATTTATTTTGCAGATAAAAATTATATTGAGACTTAATGGAATCAACTGGGGGCTAAAACGATGAAATTCGGAGGAAAAAAAAAGGTCAAAAACGAAAATTTACCGTACGCGTCACGAAGTGCAGTCTTAAATTCCAATTTTGCGCAAGTTTCGTATTTTGGCAATAACTTTTTTATCCCATATCCGATTGAGCTAATTAAAGTTGAAGATTGAAGAAGACTCGAAGATCTACAACTTTGAAAATCAAAATAATTTTGAATTCTGAAGTTTCCATGACTGAAAGTGACGAAGAATCCAATGTATTTTGCGTAATTACTATAGTCATTTTCAAAATATAAAATAAAATTAATAAAATAAAAAAAAATTGTCAAACTTCCATCAAACATGCTTTCATGTTTGGTGCCATGTTTGATGTCATTTTTGGTGCCATGTCTGGTGGAGCAATTGGTGGAGCAATCGGTGGAGAAATTGGTGGAAGCCTTTAGATTTTCCTATAAATACCAAGCCATTTCATTTGTAATTCTCATGCTTTCCTTAAGTTTTTGTAAGGAATTTAAGGATTGCATCTTGTTTATATTTATTTTCAATATTTAATTTATGCATTTTTATTTTCAGTAATAGCAGTAGTTTATTTTCTTTTATTTTCTTTTATATTTTGTAGTTAATTTTCCGCTGGGGGAAGGGTGAAGCATTTATTATTTTAGTTTAGATTAATCTCCTTTAATTATAATATGGAAATTATAATTTAACATAAAAGGTTATACCGCCTTAATGGCTGGTTTTATTTATTTGACATAATGTGACACCACCTATATGGCCGGTCTTTATGTGACAGATGATTACCGCCTATATGGCTGGTTTATGGACAAATAATGATACAGCCTTTATGGTCGGTCGGACTTAATTAAAATCTGACTTAATGAGGATACCGCCTATATGGGTGGTTGGTAATATCACTGATAAATTCTATATAATACTAAGGGAGATTTCTAAATTAGAAATAGTAAAGGTGGATCCCCCAACCCCCAGTATTTTATTTTTATTCTAGGGAAGTGATGAAACTAAATATCCACACACTTAATAATTGATTTTTTTTTATGGGTAATTCTTTAGTTTGTTTATTGAGTCTTCAGCTTAATGCATCTTATTAATTGACCATTAATAAGATTGATTTGGTAAACTTAAAATGAACTTGAGGAAGGGATTTTAGGTTTCCGCCTTAGATTCAATAGCGCACGATCTTCCTTGTGGATAGATAACCCTTTAATAGATTTCCTTACAGGATAGACATATACCTGTCGGGCGGGGGAAGCCACTATTGGAACTTGAACTTAATTAATCTAGGTAATTTGGTTGATATAGACATATGGTTCAATTGAGTTATATTGGGTATTTGCATCTGACCATCGACAGAGGCTTTTCCATATTTTCGTGTTCCAGGTTAGTAAACTGACTTATTACACATATATAAGAGAATCAATTCATCTTTAGAATAATATTGTGTGGAATCATGACGAGTGGTAATTATATCACTATTTCCCACTCATTTAACCTAATATTTTGTATAGTTTCTCAAGTTTTATGAACATTTTGATGTGTTTTTATTTATTTTGCAGATAAAAATTATATTGAGACTTAATGGAATCAACTGGGGGCTAAAACGATGAAATTCGGAGGAAAAAAAAAGGTCAAAAACGAAAATTTACCGTACGCGTCACGAAGTGCAGTCTTAAATTCCAATTTTGCGCAAGTTTCGTATTTTGGCAATAACTTTTTTATCCCATATCCGATTGAGCTAATTCAAGTTGAAGATTGAAGAAGACTCGAAGATCTACAACTTTGAAAATCAAAATAATTTTGAATTCTGAAGTTTCCATGACTGAAAGTGACGAAAAATCCAATGTATTTTGCGTAATTACTATAGTCATTTTCAAAATATAAAATAAAATTAATAAAATAAAAAAAAATTGTCAAACTTCCATCAAACATGCTTTCATGTTTGGTGCCATGTTTGATGTCATTTTTGGTGCCATGTCTGGTGGAGCAATTGGTGGAGCAATCGGTGGAGAAATTGGTGGAAGCCTTTAGATTTTCCTATAAATACCAAGCCATTTCATTTGTAATTCTCATGCTTTCCTTAATTTTTTGTAAGGAATTTAAGGATTGCATCTTGTTTATATTTATTTTCAATATTTAATTTATGCTTTTTATTTTCAGTAATAGCAGTAGTTTATTTTCTTTTATTTTCTTTTATATTTTGTAGTTAATTTTCCGCTGGGGGAAGGGTGAAGCATTTATTATTTTAGTTTAGATTAATCTCCTTTAATTATAATATGGAAATTATAATTTAACATAAAAGGTTATACCGCCTTAATGGATGGTTTTATTTATTTGACATAATGTGACACCACCTATATGGCCGGTCTTTATGTGACAGATGATTACCGCCTATATGGCTGGTTTATGGACAAATAATGATACAGCCTTTATGGTCGGTCGGACTTAATTGAAATCTGACTTAATGAGGATACCGCCTATATGGATGGTTGGTAATATCACTGATAAATTCCATATTATAGTAAGGGAGATTTCTAAAATAGAAATGGTAAATGTGGATCCCCCAACCCCCAGTATTTTATTTTTATTCTAGGGAAGTGATAAAACTCAATATCCACACACTAATAATTGATTTTCTTTTTATGGGTAATTCTTTAGTTTATTTATTGAGTCTTAAGCTTAATGCATCTTATTAATTGGCCATTATTAAGATTGATTTGGTAAACTTAAAATGAACTTGACGAAGGGATTTTAGGTTTCAGCCTTAGATTCAATAGCTCATGATCTTCCTTGTGGATAGAAAACCATTTAATAGATTTCCTTACAGATAGACATATACCTGTCGGGCTGGGGTAGCCACTATTATAACTTGAAGTTAATTAATCTAGGTAATTTGGTTGATATAGACATATGGTTCAATTGGGTTATATTGGGTATTTTCATCTGACCATCGACGGAGGCTTTTGCATATTTTCGTGTTCCAGGTTAGTAAACTGACTTATTACACATATATAAGAGAATCAATTCATCTTTAGAATAATATTGTGTGGAATCATGATGAGAGGTAATTATATCACTATTTCCCACTAATTTAACCTAATATTTTGTATAGTTTCTCAAGTTTTATGAATATTTTGATGTGTTTTTATTTATTTTGCAGATAAAAATAATATTAAGACTTAATGGAATCAACTGGGGGCTAAAATGATGAAATTCGGAGGAAAAAAGGTCAAAAACGAAAATTTACCGTACGCGTCACGAAGTGCAGTCTTAAATTCCAATTTTTCGCAAGTTTCATATTTTGGCCATAACTTTTTCATCCCATATCCGATTGAGCTGATTCAAGTTGAAGATTGAAGAAGACTCGAAGATATACAACTTTAAATGTCAAAATAATTTCTAATTCTGAAGTTTCCATGACTGAAATTGAAGAACAATCCAATGTATTTTGCGTAATTACTATAGTCATTTTCAAAATATAAAATAAAATTAATAAAATAAAAAAATAAAAATTGTCAAACTTCCACCAAACATGCTTTCATGTTTGGTGCCATGTTTGATGTCATTTTTGGTGCCATGTCTGGTGGAGCAATTGGTGCATCAATCGGTGGAGAAATTGGTGGAAGCCTTTAGATTTTCCTATAAATACCAAGCCATTTCATTTGTAATTCTCATGCTTTCCTTAAGTTTTTGTAAGGAATTTAAGAATTGTATCTTGTTTATATTTATTTTCAGTAATTAATTTATGCATTTTGATTTTCAATAATAGTAGTTGTTATTTTGTTTTATTTACTTTTATGTTTTGTAGTTAATTTTCCGCTGGGGGAAGGGTGAAGCTTTTATTATTTTAGTTTAGATTAATCTCCTTTAATTAAAATATGGAAATTATAATTTAACATAAAAGGTTATACCGCCTTAATGGCTGGTTTTATTTATTTGACATAATGTGACACCACCTATATGGCCGGTCTTTATGTGACAGATGATTACCGCCTATATGGCTGGTTTATGGACAAATAATGATACAGCCTTTATGGTCGGTCGGACTTAATTAAAATCTGACTTAATGAGGATACCGCCTATATGGGTGGTTGGTAATATCACTGATAAATTCTATATTATACTAAGGGAGATTTCTAAATTAGAAATAGTAAAGGTGGATCCCCCAACCCCCAGTATTTTATTTTTATTCTAGGGAAGTGATGAAACTCAATACCCACACACTTAATAATTTATTTGGTAAACATAAAATGAACTTGACGAAGGGATTTTAGGTTTCAACCTTAGATTCAATAGCCCACGATCTTCCTTGTGGATAGATAACCCTTTAATAGATTTCTTTACATGATAGACATATACCTGTCGGGCGGGGGTAGCCACTATTGGAACTTGAAGTTAATTAATCTAGGTAATTTGGTTGATATAGACATATGGTTCAATTGGGTTATATTGGGTATTGTCATCTGACCATCGATAGAGGCTTTTGCATATTTTCGTGTTCCAGGTTAGTAAACTGACTTATTACACATATATAAGAGAATCAATTCATCTTTAGAATAATATTGTGTGGAATCATGATGAGTGATAATTATATCACTATTTCCCACTAATTTAACCTAATATTTTTTATAGTTTCTCAAGTTTTATGAACATTTTGATGTGTTTTTATTTATTTTGCAGATAAAAATAATATTAAGACTTAATGGAATCAATTGGGGGCTAAAATGATGAAATTCGGAGGAAAAAAGGTCAAAAACGAAAATTTACCGTACGTGTCACGAAGTGTAGTCTTAAATTCCAATTTTTCGCAAGTTTCATATTTTGGCCATAAATTTTTCATCCCATATCCGATTGAGCTGATTCAAGTTGAAGATTGAAGAAGACTCGAAGATATACAACTTTAAAAGTCAAAATAATTTCTAATTCTGAAGTTTCCATGACTGAAATTGATGAACAATCCAATGTATTTTGCGTAATTACTATAGTCATTTTCAAAATATAAAATAAAATTAATAAAATAAAAAAAAATTGTCAAACTTCCATCAAACATGCTTTCATGTTTGGTGCCATGTTTGATGTCATTTTTGGTGCCATGTCCGGTGGAGCAATTAGTGGAGCAATCAGTGGAGAAATTGGTGGAAGCCTTTAGATTTTCCTATAAATACCAAGCCATTTCATTTGTAATTCTCATGCTTTCCTTAAGTTTTTGTAAGGAATTTATGGATTGCATCTTGTTTATATTTATTTTCAGTATTTAATTTATGCATTTTTATTTTCAGTAATAGTAGTTGTTTATTTTCTTTTATTTACTTTTATGTTTTGTAGTTAATTTTCCGCTGGGGGAAGGGTGAAGCTTTTATTATTTTAGTTTAGATTAATCTCCTTTAATTATATTATGGAAATTATAATTTAACATAAAAGGTTATACCGCTTTAATGGCTGGTTTTATTTATTTAACATAATGTGACATCACCTATATGGCCGGTTTTTATGTGACAGATGATTACCGCATATATGGCTGGTTTATGGACAAATAATGATACAACCTTTATGATCGGTCGGACTTAATTAAAATCTAACTTAATGAGGATACCGCCTATTTGGCTGGTTGGTAATATCACTGATAAATTCTATATTATTGTAAGGGAGATTTCTAAATTAGAAATATTAAATGTGGATCCCCCAACCCCCAGTATTTTATTTTTATTCTAGGGAAGTGATGAAACTCAATATCCACACACTTAATAATTGATTTTCTTTTAATGGTAATTCTTTAGTTTGTTTATTGAGTCTTAAGCTTAATGCATCTTATTAATTGGCATTTAATAAGATAGTTTTGGTAAACTTAAAATGAACTTGATGAGTGATTTTAGGTTTCAGCCTTAGATTCAATAGCCCACGATCTTCCTTGTGGATAGATAACCATTTAATAGATTTCCTTACAGGATAGACATATACCTGTCGGGCGGGGTAGCCACTATTGGAACTTGAACTTAATGAATCTAGGTAATTTGGTTGATATAGACATATGGTTCAATTGGGTTATATTGGGTATTTGCATCTGACCATCGACATAGGCTTTTGCATATTTTCGTGTTCCAGGTTAGTAAACTGACTTATTACACATATATAAGAGAATCAATTAATCTTTAGAATAATATTGTATGGAATCATGATGAGTGGTAATTATATTACTATTTCCAACTCATTTAACCTAATATTTTGTATAGTTTATCATGTTTTATGAACATTTTGATGTCTTTTTATTTATTTTGCAGATAAAAATAATATTGAGACTTAATGGAATCAATTGGGGGCTAAAACGATGAAATTGGAGGAAAAAAAGGTCAAAACGAAAATTTTCCGTCCGCGTCACGAAGTGCAGTCTTAAATTCCAATTTTGCTCAAGTTATGTATTTTGGTCATAACTTTTTCATCCCATATCTGATTGCGCTGATTCAAGTTGAAGATTGAAGAAGACTCGAAAATCTACAACTTTGAAAATCAAAATAATTTCGAATTCTGAAGTTTCCATGACTGAAAGTGATGAACAATCCAATGTATTTTGCGTAATTACTATAGTCATTTTCAAAATATAAAATAAAATTAATAAAATAAAAATAAAAATTGTCAAACTTCCACCAAACATGCTTTCATGTTTGGTGCTATGTTTGATGTCATTTTTGGTGCCATGTCTGGTGGAGCAATTGGTGGAGCAATCGGTGGAGAAATTGGTGGAAGCATTTAGATTTTCCTATAAATACCAAGCCATTTCATTTGTAATTCTCATGCTTTCCTTAAGTTTTTGTAAGGAATTTAAGGATTGCATCTTGTTTATATTTATTTTCAGTATTTAATTTATGCATTTTTATTTTTAGTAATAGTAGTAGTTTATTTTCTTTTATTTACTTTTATGTTTTGTAGTTAATTTTCCGCTGGGGGAAGGGTGAAGCTTTTATTATTTTAGTTTAGATTAATCTCCTTTAATTATAATATGGAAATTATAATTTAACATAAAAGGTTATACCGCCTTAATGGCTGGTTTTATTTATTTGACATAATGTGACACCACCTATATGGCCGGTCTTTATGTGACAGATGATTACCGCCTATATGGCTGGTTTATGGACAAATAATGATACAGCCTTTATGGTCGGTCGGACTTAATTAAAATCTGACTTAATGAGGATACCGCCTATATGGTTGGTTGGTAAAATCACTGATAAATTCTATATTATAGTAACGGAGATTTCTAAATTAGAAATAGTAAAGGTGGATCCCCAAACCCCCAGTATTTTATTTTTATTCTAGGAAAGTGATGAAACTCAATATCCACACACTTAATAATTGATTTTCTTTTTATGGGTTTATTCTTTAGTTTGTTTATTGAGTCTTAAGCTTAATGCATCTTATTAATTGGCCATTAATAAGATAGTTTTGGTAAACTTAAAATGAACTTGATGAAGTGATTTTAGGTTTCAGCTTTAGATTCAATAACCCACGAACTTCCTTGTGGATATATAACCCTTTAATAGATTTCATTACAGGATACACATATACCTGACAGACGGGGTAGCCACTATTGGAACTTGAACTTAATGAATCTAGGTAATTTGGTTGATATAGACATATGGTTCAATTGGGTTATATTGGGTATTTGCATCTGACCATCGACATAGGCTTTTGCATATTTTCGTGTTCCAGGTTAGTAAACTGACTTATGACACATATATAAGAGAATCAATTCATCTTTAGAATAATATTGTGTGGAATCATGATGAGTGGTAATTATATCACTATTTCCCACTCATTTAACATAATATTTTGTATAGTTTCTCAAGTTTTATGAACATTTTGATGTGTTTTTATTTATTTTGCAGATAAAAATAATATAGAGACTTAATGGAATCAACTAGTGGCTAAAACGATGAAATTCATAGAAAAAAGGTCAAAAATGAAAATTTACCGTACGCGTCACGAAGTGCAGTCTTAAATTCCAATTTTTCGCAAGTTTCGTATTTTGCCATAACCTTTTCATCCCATATCCGAATGAGCTAATTCAAGTTACAGATTGAAGAAGACGCGAAGATCTACAACTTTGAAAGTCAAAATAATTTCGAATTCTGAAGTTTCCTTGACTGAAATTGATGAACAATCCAATGTATTTTGCGTAATTACTATAGTCATTTTCAAAATATAAAATAGAATTAATAAAATAAAAAAATAAAAATTGTCAAACTTCCACCAAACATGCTTTCATGTTTGGTGCCATGTTTGATGCCATGTTTGGTGCCATGTCTGGTGGAGCAATTGGTGGAGAAATTGGTGGAAGCCTTTAGATTTTCCTATAAATACCAAGCCATTTCATTTGTAATTCTCATGTTTTCCTTAAGTTTTTGTAAGGAATTTAAGGATTGCATCTTTTTTATATTTATTTTCAATATTTAATTTATGCATTTTTATTTTCAGTAATAATAGTTGTTTATTTTTTTTATTTACTTTTATGTTTTGTAGTTAATTTTCCGTTGGGGGAAGGGTGGAATTTTTATTATTTTAGATTAGATTAATCTCCTTTAATTATAATATAGAAATTATAATTTAACATAAAAGGTTATACCGCCTTAATGGCTGGTTTTATTTATTTGACATAATGTGACACCACCTATATGGCCGGTCTTTATGTGACCGATGATTACCGCCTATATGGCTGGTTTATGGACAAATAATGATATAGCCTTTATGGTCGGTCGGACTTAATTAAAATCTGACTTAATGAGGATACCGCCTATATGGATGGTTGGTAATATCACTGATAAATTCTATATTATAGTAAGGGAGATTTCTAAATTAGAAAAAGTAAAGGTGGATCCCCCAACCCCCAATATTTTATTTTTATTCTAGGGAAGTGATGAAACTCAATATCCACACACTTAATAATTGATTTTCTTTTTATGGGTAATTCTTTAGTTTGTTTATTGAGTCTTAAGCTTAATGCATCTTATTAATTGGCCATTAATAAGATTGAATTGGTAAACTTAAAATGAACTTGACGAAGGGATTTTAGGTTTCAGCCTTAGATTCAATAGCCCACGATCTTCTTTGTGGATAAATAACCCTTTAATAGATTTCCTTACATGATAGACATATACCTGTCGGGCGGGGGTAGCCACTATTGGAACATGAACTTAATGAATCTAGGTAATTTGTTGATATAGAGATATGGTTCAATTGGGTTATATTGGGTATTTGCATCTGACCATCGACATAGGCTTTTGCATATTTTCGTGTTCCAGATTAGTAAACTGACTTATTACACATATATAAGAGAATCAATTCCTCTTTATAATAATATTGTGTGGAATCATGATGAGTGGTAAATACATCAAGTGTATTTTGCGTAATTACTATAGTCATTTTCAAAATATAAAATAAAATAAAAAAATAAAAAAATAAAAATTGTCAAACTTCCACCAAACATGCTTGCATGTTTGGTGCCATGTTTGATGCCATGTTGGTGCCATGTTTGGTGGAGCAATTGGTGCAGCAATCGGTGGAGACATTGGTGTAAGCCTTTATTTATATACAATACCAGTTGGCTTTAGGGCACTAGGTGTTAAGACACCCCTACAGACTCAATTACTCAGATTTCAGATATATATTATATATATTTGTTTTGGCAACATCTTCGATCCATGTAACGAGACTTAGGCCAGTGACTCCCAAACCAGTTGGCTTTAGGCCACTAGGTGTTAAAACACCCTTACAGACTTAATAACTCGGATCTCAGACAGTTTTTTTTTTGCACATTTTTTTTCTTTTTTTTTTACTCCATTGCCATTTATAGATGCTTCCTCCAATTAAACTAGAGCACTGAATATTACAAACTTTTCAATTACAACTCATGTTCATATGTTACCATGCATGTTGATAATATCTATCAGTTGAGCATATGAAGATCCATTTTAGTCAGTATTATGGAGAATTCACAAATTAAATAAAAAAAATTAACTTGTTTCGAAAATGAGTTTGAGATACCTATCAAGAGTGGAAACTCCTTACACAGCTATCTCCCACCAATTTCACATGATTAATCAAGTTAAAAACAAAAACACAAAATAATTTTTTTTTTTATTTTTGTAAAATTTTTCAAATTTTTTGAATTTTTCAAAAAATTTTGGACTAAAAATAACACAAAAAAATACTATTAACATGATAAAAACAAGATACTATTAACTATTCCTCTTCCCCAAACCTAAATGAGACATTGTCCCCAATATCTAAAATAGTAGAAGATGAGTTTAGAAAATAGTACATGGTTAGCTGAAATGCTACATCTATAAAGGGAATTAAAGATTAAGATCTAGATTTATCCGACGCTTCTTACCACGATCATCCTCAGACCATTTTATCTTGGAAATGATAGGGTCAATTTATGGTTCAAAGGCTAAGATTTGGTCAATTAGATCTGGGGTAGTTCTGGCAGTAAAGAGGAATTCTTTCATAGGTTTTGTCACGAACCCATTTCTCCGGGCATCATCAAGAAACACACAAAGAAAATCATAAAATCCCTCAACGTTAAATAGCCCAATCGGTTTCTAGTGTATGTTCAAGTTTGCCCAAGATAGCATTATACAAATTTCCTCCAATGTGCCCAAGCCACCTGGCAAAGCAATAAAAACATCAACACGGTTAATCATTTCCACCAGTCGCTCATAAATTCCCAGTATGATCAGTTCCTCTCCATTTGATGGACCTATCAGATTCGTCTCCGCCAAGGGTTTTAGGATGATTCCCAAAACTGGACTGCCTCTTTCATGTACGACCTTTAAATGATCCCCATAAGTCTAAGATTGTCTCCGCCGTATACTAAGTGCATATTCCTTTCAGCTAAGACTTGACCTAATTCATGTGTTGCTTCTATGTATTGTGGTTTAGTACCAACACTAGTACTACAAAACACACAGATGTTTTCAACTCGTCTTCTTGAAGTGGCTTCCATTTTTTTTATTTCTTATTTTTTATGTATTTTTTCTCTCAAATATGGATGCCTTCAAAATTGCAATGACGGGCTGAATTTATAGTACCTGAAAAGGGTGAGTAATAATAACACTAGTATCTTCCAAAAGATGCTTGTTAGCTAAACAATAAAAGAAATCGTGAAAGGTCAAAAAGTCTGGATCCTGTCTGCGAATATCAAGATAATAACAAAAGAAAAGCAAATCAAAGCAATTATTAAGGCAACAGAATTGTGTATGTAATACGCCACTCATTCGGTATATAAACCCATCAGGATGTGTCTCAAGAATTCATTCTTTACTCAGCCATCACCAATGAATTAGCTTTCATCTTTGTGATTGCCAAACATCATTCCTTCTGTCTTAAATGCTCTGTTTGTGCTTTTCCCTACAAAACTAACACACAAAATTAAAAGGTCTACAACATGTATACACAAAATATGAAAATAAAAATTATAATAAATTGCATGGGTTGCCTCCCTGCTAGCACTAAATTTTTCGTCTTCAGCCAGACGTGACTGAAATCCATCTGTCAATGAGGTTTCAGCATGGTTTTGGATGTCCGATTAAATAAAATCCCATGAGCATTGCTTTTAAAGGGTCTCTTCCAACGGTAAAGTGGCAAAAAGAATTTTGTCCCATTCAGTGCTTGTGCCACCTTTTTAATCTTTGTCGCTCTAGTGGTTCCTGAAAAGAAAGAAAGAAAATCAGGAGGTCTCGTATGGTGCTTGACTTTGAATCGGAGTTCCATTCTGTCAAGCTTCTGGGCGATATCTCTGATATGTACTCCCCAAAACAGTGATGTTTCGCCTGAATTCACTGGATCTTCAATAAGGTCAGACATTTGCTCCTCCATTTGCTCTGTTTCTTGCTCCACCTTTTCTTCACAGATAAATTTTAGGATTTCCGCGTTCAGTTCTTCATCTGTCATTTGTGAGATGCATGCTCCATAAGTGTCAATCTGAGGATGTAAAGATATATCTGATTTTAGGTCTTCATCCTTTGATATGAGTGAAATGATTGGCTCAGGTAGATATTTTTCAAACATTTGTGCAATGGACGCTCCAGGATCTTCATTTTTAAGATGGAAAGTTTGATCCTCCCTTGTTGGTGCAGTTGGTACAAAAAGCTCAGCTTCATCTTCGTCAGAGTCTGAATAATAAAAATCAAATCGAGATTTTGCTGGTTTGGGCTCCTGAACTGATACCTCTGTTTGTTGATACTGCTCAACCTCCTCATTTATTAAAGTGACATCATGAGATGCTTGGTACTCGAAGGCTTTATCAGTGTCATCTGAAAATGCTCCTTGAGGTATGTAGCTCTGGTTTTCTGTTAATTGTCTCATTTGTTCTGTTAGTCTCTGAATGGATGCTGATTGTCTCTGAATACTTTCTAATTGATTTTGGACTAATTCAAGCATTGTATCTAACTTTTCGTCTTGTTTCTTGAAAAAATCTTTGAGCATGTTGAAAGGTCGCTACATAGATGGAAGATATTGTATATAAATAAATAAAAAGTCAAAAATAAAAAAAAAATCAGAAAAATCAGAAAAAATTATTCCATTGCTTAAAAAATGTGTGAATTTTGATATAACTTTATGACAAAAATATTCCTCTCTTCTCAACTACACTTGTGACTATTGCAGGAAAAATGAGTTGATTAATATTTTTTTGGTTGTGTATATGAAGAATGGTAAAAATAATTGGAGAATTTACTTATTCGGTAATTTAGAAAGAAAGAAAACAACTACTAACTTGGAGTAGAAGTTTCACCTGTTTAGTCACTAACTTCTTCTCTTGTCTTTTTGATTTTGTGTGCATTAGTTTTACTATCTTTTTAATTTTATCAAACGTTTGTGGGTATCGTTGCTGTAAGCCCTCACGAGACTACAACTCGTCCACTAGGGACACATATGAGTTTAAAGGCTTGTTGCATATGCTAAATGCAACCGTGATCCCTACGAAAGTGGCTTAGCTTGATTTTATTGTAAAGATGCTTATGTTAATTTATTTATTTTTTTGCTCGATGACTAGAAAAATGTTAGGTTTGGGGGTGTGATGAGTGGTAATTATATCACTATTTCCCACTCATTTAACCTAATATTTTGTATAGTTTCTCGAGTTATATGAACGTTTTGATATGTTTTTGTTTATTTTGCAGAAAAAAAAAATATTGGGACTTAATGGAATCAACTCGGGGCTAAAACGATGAAATTCGGAGGAAAAAAGGTCAAAAACGAAAATTTACTGTACGCGTCACGGAGTGCAGTCTTAAATTCCAATTTTGCGCAAGTTTTGTATTTTAGCCATAACTTTTTCATCCCATATTCGATTGAGCTAATTAAAGTTGCATATTGAAGAAGACTCGAACATCTACAACTTTGATAGTCAAAATAATTTTGAATTCTCAAATTTCCATGACCGAAATTGATGAACAATCCAATGTATTTTGCGTTATTACTATAGTCATTTTCAAAATATAAAATAAAATTAATAAAATAAAAAAATAAAAATTGTCAAACTTCCACCAAACCTGCTTGCATGTTTGGTGCCATGTTTGATGCCATGTTTGGTGCCATGTCTGGTGGAGCAATTGGTGGAGCAATCGGTGGAGAAATTGGTGGAAGCCTTTAGATTTTCCTATAAATACCAAGCCATTTCATTTGTAATTCTCATGATTTCCTTAAGTTTTTGTAAGGAATTTAAGGATTGCATCTTGTTTGTATTTATTTTCAGTATTTAATTTATGCATTTTTATTTTCAGTAATAGTAGTAGTTTATTTTCTTTTATTTACTTTTATGTTTTGTAATTAATTTTCCACTCGGGGAATGGTGAATCTTTTATTATTTTAGTTTAGATTAATCTCCTTTAATTATAATATGGAAATTATAATTTAACATAAAAGGTTATACCGTCTTAATGACTGGTTTTATTTATTTGACATAATGTGACACCACCTATATGGCCGGTCTTTATGTGACAGATGATTAACGCCTATATGGCTGGTTTATGGACAAATAATGATACAGCCTTTGTGGTCGGTTGGACTTAATTAAAATCTGACTTAATGAGGATACCGCCTATATGGCTGGTTGGTAATATCACTGATAAATTCTATATTATAGTTAGAGAGATTTCTAAATTAGAAATAGTAAAGGTGGATCCCCCAACCCCCAGTATTTTATTTTTATTATAGGGAAGTGATGAAACTCAATATCCACACACTTAATAATTGATTTTCTTTTAATTGGCCATTAATAAAATTGATTTGGTAAACTTAAAA
This sequence comes from Zanthoxylum bungeanum, assembly GCA_019454045.1. NCBI lineage: Eukaryota > Viridiplantae > Streptophyta > Magnoliopsida > Sapindales > Rutaceae > Zanthoxylum > Zanthoxylum bungeanum. The sequence goes on from SKCR01029733.1 coordinate 188,373, forward strand.
TGAACTTGACGAAGGGATTTTAGGTTTTAGCCTTAGATTCAATATCCCACGATCTTCATTGATGATAGATAACCCTTTAATAGATTTCCTTACAGGATAGATATATACCTGTCGGGCAAGGGTAGCCACTATTGGAACTTGAACTTAATGAATCCAGGTAATTTGGTTGACATAGACATATGGTTCAATTGGGTTATATTGGGTATTTGCATCTGACCATCGACAGAGGCTTTTACATATTTTCGTGTTCCAGGTTAGCAAAATGACTTATTACACATATATAAGAGAATCAATTGATCTTTATAATAATATTGTGTGGAATCACAACCCTAGATCTTTGTGTCTTTTATTTATCTTCCTTAGTATTTTCTTTTGTTTATTTTATTTATTTATTTAAAATCGCAAATCAACAGTCAACCAAACAAAAGTTATCATTCCCTTTTCCCTTTAATTAGATACCTGTAAAAAAATAGTATCAATAATTAATAACAACAATAGGAATTAAGTCCTCGTGGGATCGATATTTTTATACTGCTTGAATGATACGTGCGCTTGCGTTATATGCGTGTGATTACGCCGGTCAAGTTTTTGGCACCATTGTCAGGGACTTATTTTTCTTGAGTTATTAATTTTGAAGCTATCTAATTTACTTGTATCTAATTTTCTTTATTTTTATCTGTAATTTTTATTTCCTTCTTTTGTTTTCAGGTGGTTGAAAAATGGAACATTATTGGGAGATTGAGAGATCACGAGCTTTATTAGAAGAAGAGACACCCCAAATATGGGAGCAACAGTCCGATTTTCTGAGGCCTGTTGTCTAGCCCAACAACTATCACTGGATGTCAGAACCAATCAATACTACATTTGCTCAACATAACGAAATGGGGAGATGTGTGATATGTGATGGTAACCACCCGAGCGATCAATGTATATACCTTTCAGAGTGGCTGAATTATTGGAATCATTCAAGGTATGAAGAACCATCATATTTTCCATCTTATCCACCATCTACCTACGATCTTCATCAAGAACCAGAACCATCGGAGGAAGAAAAATTGGTCGGCATGCTCAAAGATTTGTTCAAGAAACAATACGAAAAGTTGGATACAATGCTTGAAACATTCCAGATTCAACTCGAAAGTATTCAGAGACAATCAACATCCATTCAGAGACTAACAGATCAAATGAGACCATTAACAGAAAACCAGAGATACATACCTCAAGAAACATTTTCAGATGAAACTGACGAAGCCTTCGAGTACCAATCATTTCAAGATGACACTTTAGTAGGGGAAGAGGCTGAGCAGTATCAAGAACCAGAGGTATCAGTTCAGGAGCCCGCACAAGCAAAGTCTCGATTTGATTTTTATTACTCTTCTGACTCTGAACAGGATGAAGAAATAGAGCTGTTTGTACCAACAAAAATTAAGGATGAAACTCTGTATCATCAAAATGAAGATCTTGGAGGTTGCATCGCACAAATGTTTGAAGAAGATCTACCTGAACCAATCATTTCAGTCATATCAGAGGATGAAGACCTAAAATCAGACATCACGTTACATCCTCAGGTTGACACTTATGGAGCATGTATTTCACAGATGACAGATGAAGAGCTGAATGAGGAAATTTTAAAATACATTTGTGAGGAAAAGGTGGAGAAAGAAGCATAGCAAATGGAGGAGAAAATATCTGACCTGATTGAAGATCCAGTGAATTCACAAGAAACATTTCTGTTTTGGGGAGTACAAATCAAAGATATCACCCAGAAGCTTGACATAATGGAACTCACATTCCAAGTCAAGGACCATATGAGACCTCCTGATTTTCTTTCTTTATTTTTAGGAACCACTAGAGCAACAAAGATTAAAAAGGTGGCACAACCACTGAATGAGACAAAATTCTTTTTGCCACTTTATCGTTGGAAAAGACATTTTAAAAGCAACGCTAATGGGATTGTCTTTAATCGGACGTCGAAAACCACGTTGAAACCTCCATAACATATGTATTTCAGTCACGTCTGGCTGAAGATGAAAAATTTAGCGCTAGTAGGGAGGCAACCCATTCAATTTATTATAATTTTTGTTTTCATATTTTGTTTATACATGTTGTAGAGTTTTTAATTTTGTGTGTTAGTTTTGTATGGAAAGGCACAAACAGAGCATTTAAGGAGGAATGGTATTTGGCAATCACAAAGATGAGATTTAAGTCCTTAGTGATGGCTGAGTAAAGAATGAATTCTTGAGACGCATCCTTATGAATTTATACTAAGCTAGTGGCGTATTGCGTACACAATTCTGTTGCCTTAATAATTGCTTTGATTTGCTTTTCTATTTTTATTTCCTTTAATTTCGCCGACGAGATCTAAACTTTTTGATACAAGTAAGAGAGAGAAAATGTCACTATTTATTGCCTTAAATTTTTACCTTAACTTATTGCCTTAACTTTTTGCTTGACTTTTCACGCTTTATCTTAACGTTCATCTAATAATTTTCATTTGGTAGGTACTAGTGATACTATTACTCACCCATTTTCAGGTTCTATAAATTCAGCTCTACATTTCTCTCTTCGACACATCCAGATATACATCCAAATAAGAGAGAGAAAATGGAAGCAACTTCACAGCAGCAAGTCAAGCAAATTTATGTTTTCTGTGGATCTAATTTTGGTAATAAACCAGAGTTCATTGAGGCTGCAAAGGAATTGCGGTGAGTCATAGCAGAAAGAAATATGCACCTAGTATATGGCGGTGGCAATCTTAGATTGATGGGAAGCATTTTAAAAGCCGTTCAGGAGGATGGCGGTCACATTTTGGGGATTATTCCAAAAACTTTGGCGGATGAACACATAATCGGAAAAACAAATGGAGATTAACGCATTGTCTTGGGGATGTCTGAACAACTCCTTGAAATGGTCAATACTGCTTATGCTTTTATTGCTTTGCCAGGTGGGCTCGGAATGTTTGAAGAAATATTCACAGTGGCATCATGGGCGCACTTGAACATTCATCGGAAGCCCATTGGATTACTCAATATTGATAATTTTTTCGATTTTCTATTTGTATTTCTTGCGGAAGCCAAAAGACATGAGTTCATCACAAAATCAGTATAAGATATTTTCCTGACTGCAACAAAGGCCGAGGAATTAATTGACCAAATCTTAGCATTTGAACCAAAAATCGACCTCATTTTTTCCAAGTTGAACTGGTCAGATAGCGATCGTGGTAAGAAGCGTAAATTGGACATAGATCTTAATAGGTAAATTTTTTTCGTAGAATTTCAGTTAACCAGTTATGATCTTCTAAACTATTCTTCTACTATTTAAGACATTGGGGACAATGTCTCATTTAGGTTTGAAAGAGGGAATAGTTGATTAGTATCCTGTTTATTTTGTGTTATTTTTATTAGATTTTTAGTCCAAAATTTTTTCGAAAAATACAAACAAAAAAATTGAAAAAGTTTTACAAAAATCAAAAAAAAATATTTTGTGTTTTTATTTTTTTTAACTTGATTAATCATGTGAAATTGGTAAGAAATAGCTGTGTAAGGAGTTTCCACTCTTGATACGTATCTCAAACCTATTTCGGAACAAGTTAATTTTTTTTATTTCCTTTTGAATTATTTAATTTGTGAATTCTCCATAAAAGTTACTAAAATGGATCTTCATATGCTCAGTTGACAGGTATTATTAACATGCATGGTAACATACGGACATGAGTAGTAATTGACGAGTTTGTAATATTCAGTGCTATGGTTTTATGGGAGGAAGCATCTTAAAAAAGTGATAGGATAAAAAAAGAAAAAAATTTGTGTATGAAAAAAACATCTGAGATCCGATGTATTAAGTCTGTAAGGGTGTCTTAACACCTAGTGCCCTAAAGCCAACTGGTTTGGGAGTCACTGGCCCAAAGCTAGTTACATGGATCGAAGATGTTGCAAAATATATATATATATATGAAGTCTGAGTAATTAAGTCCGTAGGGGTGTCTTAACACCTAGTGCCCTAAAGCCAACTGGTTTGGGAGTCACTGACCCAAAGCTCGCTACATAGACAGAAGATATTTTATATAAATAAAATCAAAAATCAAAGAAAAAAATAAGAAAAAAAAATTTCCATTGCTACAAAAGGGTGTGAATTCTGATAAAACTTTAGGACAAAAATATTACTCTCTTTTCAACTACACTTGTGACTATTGTGGGCAAAATGAGTTGATTAATATTTTTTTGGCTGTGTATATGAAGAATGGTAAAAATAATCGGAGAATTTACTTATTCGGTAATTTAGAAAGAAAGAAAACAATTATTGACTTGGAGTAGAAGTTTCACATGTTTAGTCACTAACTTCTTTATTCTATTTTCTCTTGTCTTTTTGCTTTTGTGTGCATTAGTTTTACTATCTTTTTACTTTTATCAAACGTTTATGGGTATCATTACTGTAAGCACTCACGAGACTACAAGTCGTCCACTAGGTACACCTAGGGGTTTAAAGGCTTGTTGCATATGCTAAATGCAACTGTGATCCCTACGAAAGTGGCTTAGTTTAATTTTAGTTGTTACTTGTATATTATTTTGTTGTTTTACTGGAGGACTAGCAAAATGTTAGGTTTGGGGGTATGATGAGCGGAAAATATATGATGTGATCCAAAATGAGCTCTGTTTATTGGGCCAAGTTAACTTGAAGTTGTGGCTGATGGCATGGCTTAGTTAGATTGGTGTGTTTGGGCCATTTTGGTGGATTTGGAAGATTCTTTGGATTCTTCGAAGTTCTACAACTTTTAAAATCAAAATAATTTCGAATTTTGAAGTTTCCATGACCGAAATTGATGAACAATCCAATGTATTTTGTGTAATTACTATAGTCATTTTCAAAATATAAAATAAAATTAATAAAATAAAAAAATAAAAATTGTCAAACTTCCACCAAACATGCAAGAATGTTTGGAGGAGTGTTTGGTGCCATATTTGGTGCCATGTTTGGTGCCATGTTTGATGCCATGTTTGGTGTCATGTTTGGTGGAGCAATTTGTGTAGTAATTGGTGGAGAAATTGGTGGAAGCCTTTAGATTTCCCTATAAATACCAAACCATTTCATTTGTAATTCTCATGCATTCCTTAGGTTTTTGTAAGGAATTTAAGGATTGCATATTGTTTGTATTTATTTTCAGTATTTAATTTACGCATTTTTATTTTCAGTAATAATAGTTTCTTTTCTTTTCGTTTCTTTTCTTTTAAGTTTTGTAGTTAGATTTCCGCTGGGGGAAGGGTGAAGATTTTATTATTTTAATTTAGATTAATCTCCCTTAATTATAATACGGAAATTATAATTCAAAGTAAAAGGTTTACCGCCTTAATGACTGGTTTTATTTATTTGACATAATGTGACACCTCCTATATGGCTGGTCTTTAGGTGACAGATGATTACCACCTAAATGACTGGTTTATGGACAAATAATGATACTGCCTTTATGGATGGTTGGACTTAATTGGAAATCTAACTTAATGAGGATACCGCTTATATGGTCGGTTGGTAATATCACTGATAAATTCCATATTATAATAAGGGAGATTTCTAAATTAGAAGTAGTAAAGGTGGATCCCCTAACCCCCAACATTTTATTTTTATTCTAGGAAAGTGATGAAACACAATATTAACATGCTTAATAATTGATTTAATTATATTATGGGTAATTCTTTAGTTTGTTTATTGAGTCTTAAGCTTAATGCTTCTTGTTAACTGGCCATTAATAAGATTGATGTGGTAAACTTAAAATAAACTTGACGAAGAGATTTTAGATTTCAGCCTTAGATTCAATAGCCCACGTTCTTCCTTGAGGATAGATAACCCTTTAATAGATTTCCTTAGAGGATAGACATATACCTGTCGAGCGGGGGTAGCCACTATTAGAACTTGAAATTAATGAATCTATGTAATTTGGTTGACATAGACATATGGTTCAATTGGGTTATACTGGGTATTTGCATCTGACCATCGACAGAGGCTTTTGCATATTTTCGTGTTCCAGGTTAGCAAACTGACTTATTACACATATATAAGAGAATCAATTCATCTTTAGAATAATATTGTGTGGAATCACAACCCTAAATCTTTGTGTCTTTTGTTTATTTTCCTTAGTATTTTCTTTTGTTTATTTTATTTATTTATTTAAATTAGAAAATCCACATTTAATCAACCAAAAGTTATCATTCCCTTCTCCCTATAATTAGATACCTGTAAATAAATAGTATCAATAATTAATAACAAAAATAGGAATTAAGTCCTTGTGGGATCGATATTTTTATACTACTTGAACGATACGTGCGCTTGCGTTATACGCGTATGATTATGCACCGGTCAGTCTTGTGAGAATGCCAAGCTGTACAAAGAAAAGATCAAAACATGGCATGACCAAAAAATAGTGCGCATACAACTAGAACCAGGGCAGCAGGTGTTGTTATATTATTCAAGGTTGAAACTTTTCCATGGAAAACTGAAATCAAGGTGGTCATGCCCATTTGAGATTACTCAGGTTTTACCATATGGAGCTGTTGAATTGTACAACCCCAAGTCTAACAACACATTCAAGGTTAACAGCCCTAGCGTGTCAAACACTACTGGGGAGAATCAATTGAGCGACAAAAAGAAAGTGTTACACTTTCAGATCCAGCCTAATGTTCGCGAAATCATGTCTAGCTGACGACATTAAACTTAGCGCTAGCTAGGAGGCAACCCATGCAATTTGTGTATATATTATGATTTGGTGTGTTTTAATTTTGTGTGTTTACTTTTTGCAGGTTAAGTCATTTCAAGATGGAAGATGCTCTCGCAAATCTTCACAAGCAATTTCCTTTTATCCCTAAAAAATCTCTGATGAAAGTCTACAAAGCTCGCTTGGAATGAGTGAGGCTACTGATGATCAAAGGTATCCTTACTGACATTCGTTGGATTATTGAATCACAGGTCCGATTGGCAGGTGAGTCTTCTGACTCTTTTATTTCATATCTGTCTGGTTTAAGAAGGAGCACATATGCTAAAAAGAGACGAGCCAAAAGAATGTGTGTTTGCTACAAATGTGCTCGTATTTTGTAATACTCGTTATCGTTATTTAGGAATGGTGTCTGACAACCGTGAAGATAAGATTAATTTCATTATGGATGGCTTGAGTAAGGAGTCTTTAGATGACATATCTAAAACTCTTGAGACACATCCCAGTGGATGTGTGTATCACAAAATTCACTTGCTATATGCATAATTTCGTAAAGAAAGACAACAGTTAAGTCTCACGAATCTGACTCTAAAAGACCCTGTTTGCCAATTTATAAGAAAATTGGATGGGAAGCTTGTCCTTGACGCATAGACATTAATGAAGCTATTACTTTCTTGTAAATATTATATCTCTTGTCTTTTTGCTTTTGTGTGCATTAGTTTTACTACCTTTTTACTTTGTAAAATATTTGTGGGTATCATTGCTGTAAACCCTCACGAGACTACAACTCGTCCACTAGGGACACCTAGGGGTTAAAGGTTTGTTGCATACGCTAAATGCAACCGTGATCCCTACGAAAGTGGCTTAGTTTAATTTTTTTTTTTTGTTGTTTTGCTCGAGGACTAGCAAATGTTAGGTTTGGGGGTGTGATGAGCGGAAAATATATCAATATTTACCGCCCCTTTAACTTAATATTTTGTTTAGTTTCTCGGGTTTGATGAACGTTTTGATGTGTTTTACTTTATTTTGCAGATAAATAATATCGGGTCTCAATGAAATCATTTAGGACGAAATATGGGTCAAAAAAGGGCAATTATTGGACTTGATATTTTATTTTGGAGAGTGGAAACTTGAAAGGGCGTTTTTGACAAATTGCAGTTTTGGAAATTCCAGTTTTGCACATCTGTCGTATTTTGGACATAACTTTTTACTCCGATATCGGATTGAGCTGATTCAAGTTCCAGATTAAATAAGACTCAATGATCTACAACTTAGAAAGACAAAATAGTTTCGATTCGGAAGATTGCATGACCGAAATTGATGAACCATCCAGAAGTGTGTTGTGTGTAATTATTAAAGTCATTTTCAAAGCAAAAAATAAATTAATAAATAAATAATAATTATCAAAATATCACCAAACATGATAAGATAATTAGTGGAGCAATTAATAATGGATTTGGTGGAGTAATTAGTGGAGAAATTAATAATGGATTTGGTGGAGAATTTGATGGATGATTTGATGGAGGCAAAATTTTGCCTATAAATACCAAGCCATTTCATTTGTAAAATTCATACTTTCTTCTTTGAAATTCCTTAAGAATAAATAAGAAGATTGTATCTTGTTTGTTTATTTACAGCTTTCACACTTTCTTTTCTTTCTTTTCAGTTTTTACTTTCCGCAATTTACTTTTACGCACAATCATTTCCTTTCTTTACTTTTGCAGTTTTTATTTTTCAAGCAATGAGGAGGTAATTCCCCTTTGCTGGGGTAAAGGTAAAGCTTTTATTATTGCTATTTAGATTAATCTCCCTTAATTATATATATAAACTATTTAAAACTTGACTTAATGAGGATACCGCTATATTGGCCGGTTGGTAATTAATTATAAATTGGTTTTAACCTGACTAAGTATGGATACCGCCTTATTGGTCGGTTGGTAATTAATTATTAATTTGACTTAATTAAATACCGCCTTTAAGGCTGGTTGGTAATTATCACGTAAAGTTAATATTATTAATGAGATATCTAAAATAGTAGTAATAAAAGTATGCTCTAAAAGTAGATATAAAAGCTACCCCAACATTTTCTTTATTGTACTTTTACTTTATTTTCAGTAATTTACTTTTCAGCAATTACTCTTCAGCATTTACTTTCAGTAATTTACTTTTTAATTTTTACTTTTACTTTTACTTTTTACTTTTTACTTTTCAGCAATTTACTTTTCAGTATTTAATTTTCAGTATTTTACTTTATGTCTTTTTTTATTTAAATTTTTACTACCGTAAATATATGTCGTAACTAAGCCAGTTATCTGGGGTTGTGATGAAATCCAATATCACCGGTTTATAAGGGGTTAGATTATAGCTTGGGTAATATAAATTTATTTATTGAGTCTTAATCTTAATGCTTTTTATTAACTGGCCATTAATAAAATTGATTAGGTAAACTTAAAATGAACTTGGAAAGAGATTTTAGGTTAAGACCTTAGACTCAATAGCCCACGATCTTCCTTGAGGATAGACACCCTTTAATAGATTTCTTACAGGATAGGAATATACCTGTCGGGCGGGGGTAACCATAATTGGAACTTAAACTTAATGAATCCAGGTAATTTGGTTGACATAGACATATGGTTCAATTGGGTTATACTGGGTATTTGTAATCGACCATCGGAAGAGGCTTTTACATAATTTAGTGTTCCAGGTTAATAAATTAATATATTACCCAACTGTAAGATAACCACTTCATCTTTAATAGATATTGGAAGGATTCACAACCTTAGATAGTTTTATAATTTAAATTTTCTTCAATCTACTTTCAAGAAATTTTATTTACTTGTTTTAAGTTTTAAAGTCACCACCCAATCAAACAATCAATCTATTAGATACTTGTAAACATTTGACCTCATAAAAAATTAATACCAAAGGTTTTAAGTCCTCGTGGGATCGATACTTTTTATACTACTTAAATGATACGTGCGCTTGCGTGATACGCGTGTGACTACGCACCGGTCAAGTTTTTGGCGCCGTTGCCGTGGACTTATTTATCTTTCCCTATTAGTTTTGGGGTTAGATACGTTACTTGTATCTAATTTCTTTTTACTTATTGTTTTTTTTTCTTGTTTTTCAGGTTCTCAGAAACTACATGAGACGAACCAGAAGCTTTGAACTCCGACCGCTTGACCCAGAAATTGAAAGAACCATCAGACAGTTGAGAAGGGAAAGGCGAGAAGGCCAAGAAGCTTTAGTCAACATGGAACCTGAACCTTTGAACGTTGCACCACCGATTCCCATTCGAGATAGAACAATTCTGGTGGTCGACGACTTCATTTCATGTATTGTACTTCCTCCTTTACCAGAAAATACGTGTGACATCAAAACATGCATCCAGATGATTCAGCAGTCAGTACAGTTTGGGGGAAATGCAACTGAAGATCCTAATTTCCACATCAGCAACTTCCTGGAAGTTTGTGGTACTTTCAATTACAACCGAGCAGCTGAAGAAGCAATGAGACTGCGGGTTTTTCCATATTCCATGAAAGACAGAGCTAAAGCTTGGCTACATTCGTTACCAGCAGGTTCCATCACAACTTGGAACACTCTAGCCACCAAATTCCTTGCAAAGTACTTTCAACCAGCCAGAACTGCAAAGTTGAGGAATGACATCACATCCTTCGTGCAACAAGATTCAGAATCCATTTGCGAAGCTTGGGAAAGATTCAAAGATTTACTCCGGAAATGTCCTCATCATGAGATCCCAAAGTGGCTACAAGTCCAAACCTTCTACAATGGACTTTCTGGAATAATGAGAACCACAATTGATGCTGCTGCTGGAGGAGCTTTAATGGCAAAAGTAGAAGATCAAGCTTGGGACTTAATTGAAGAAATGGCCAACAACAACTCCTTGTGGCCAACAGAAAGGAGCATGATCCAAAGAATTGCAGGAATTTATGAAGTTGGAGCCAACACAGCACTGAATTCCAAGCTAGATGTGATTTGCAAAAATCTGGAAACTCTTAACATGAAAGTTAATGGTGGATCCACAAGTTCACCATTTGGAGGAATACCTGAGTCAGAATCTTACAACCAACAAGAAGAGACAATGAACTATGTCAACAATTTCAACAGACAGGGGAACAATCTATATTCCAACACCTATAACCCAGGGCGGAGGAATCACCCAAATTTCACATGGAGCAACAATTCAGGGCAAAAAAACTACCCACCACCGGGACTCCAACAACCAAATAAAATCCAGGATCGTGAAAAAGAACCAGGAATAATAGAAGTGCTGGCCCAGTTGAAGAAGCAAGAAGCAAAATACGATGCTTTAGCAACTATGGTTCAAAATCAAGTAGCATTGAATCAAAGCCATTCAGCCTCTATCAAAGCACTGTAGAATCAAATCGGACAACTGGCCAATGCTCAAAGTTACAGACCGCCAGGTAATCTTCGCAGCAACACAGAACCAAATCCAAGGAACCGAGGGAAAGAGCAATGTCAAGCCATTACCTTAAAAAGTGGTGCTGAGATCAACAAAGATTTTGGAATCAAAGCAACAATTGAGGAAGTTCCAAAAGATACAGTACCTCAGATGGAAGAAAAAGAAGCAAAGGAAAAATAACAGATCACTCCACCTCCATCTTTTCCTCAGCGTCTTCAGAAAAATAAACTAGACAAAAAGTTCGTTCGATTCCTGGAGGTGTTCAAAAAGCTTCACATCAACATTCCATTTGCAGAAGCCTTGAAAGAAATGCCCAGCTATGTCCAATTCATGAAAGACATTCATTCACGAAAATAGAGATTGGGAGACTACGAGACAGTAGCATTAACGGAAGAATGTAATGCCATCATTCAGAGGAAACTTCCCCCGAAGTTGAAAGATCCTGGCAGTTTCACTGTCCCATGCACCATTGGAGAACATTACATCGGTAAGGTTTTATGTGATTTAGGAGCCAGTGTTAACTTGATGGCCTTTTTCTATTTACAGGAAACTACAAATCGGAGAAGCAATGCCAACCTCAGTCTCGTTGCAACTTGTTGATCGAACACTCGCATTTCCAAAAGGTGTGTTTGTAAATGTGCTGGTCAAAGTTGACAAACTCATTCTCCCAGCAGATTTCATCATCCTTGACATGGAAGAAGAAAAAGAAGTACCTATCATTCTTGGGAGACCATTCTTGGCTACAGGTAAAACTGTGATTGATGTGCAAAAGGAGAACTGACCATGAAAGTGCAGGATCAAGAAGTGACCTTTAATGTTTTCAAAGCCATGAAATTCCCTAGCGATGAAAAAGAAGGAGAATGCTTCAGAGTTGATGTTGTTGATAGTATCGTTCAAGATACTGAGCCAAATCCCACGGATACACTTGAAGCTTGCATCACCAACATGACTGATAGCGATCTAGATGCTGAAATCCTGGAATGTATCAACTACCTTGACAAACCATTCCGATTCAAAGCGACACCACCAGTTGAAAGCTTGGAACTGCCAAAGAAAGATCGAATCAAACCTTCGATTGAAGAACCACCACAGCTGGAGTTGAAGTTACTTCCGAGCCATCTCAGGTATGCATTTCTTGGAAACTCTTCTGAATTACCTGTTATTAGTTCTTCTTCACTAACATTGGAGCAGGAAGAAAAATTACTGAGAGTATTACGAGAGCACAAAAGAGCCATTGGCTGGACTATAGCAGACATTCGAGGCATTAGTCCATCATTTTGCATGCACAAGATTCTGATGAATGATGAGTACAAACCCACAGTGGAGCATCAACAAAGACTCAATCTAATCATGAAGGAAGTCGTAAAGAAAGAAATAATCAAATGGTTGGATGCTGGCATCATTTACCCCATCTCAGATAGCAGTTGGGAGAGTCCTATGCAGTGTGTACCAAAGAAAGGAGGAATTACTGTGATTACCAATGAAAAGAACGAGCTAATCCCAACAAGAATAGTGACTGGATGGAGAGTATGCAAGGACTATAGGAAGCTGAATAATCCACGAGAAATGACCATTTTCCACTTCCATCATTGACCAGATGTTAGACAGACTGGCGTGACATGTGTTCTTTTGCTTTCTTGACGGATATTCAGGGTACAATTACATTGCCATCACCCTAGAAGATCAGGAGAAAACCACTTTTACATGTCCCTATGGTACTTTTGCTTTCCGTAGGATGCCATTTGGATTATGTAATGCCCCCGCCACTTTTTAGCGTTGCATGATGGCCATATTCTCAGATATGCTGAAACAAAGTATGAAGGTTTTTATGGATGACTTTTCTGTGTTTGGAGATTTTTTTGACCACTGCTTGCAAAATTTGGAACAAGTGTTACAAAGGTGCGAAGATACAAATCTGGTACTCAACTGGGAGAATTTCATTTCATGGTACATGAAGGCATTTGTAACATCCCATATTTTCGAGACTGTTTTAGAAGATTCTCGGATGGATGTTTTAGTCTCGGAGCATGATGATGATGAAGAATAAGAGTTAAGTGATGTAATATGAGTTGGAATAATAGATTATGAATTTTCGTCGCGTCAGAAAACACTTGGGATTAAAAGTCAGTTGCACGATTTTCGTAAAATACGTAAAGTTTGCGGTTTTGGTCATGAAGAGAGCAAACAAACTCCGATCGAGTCGATTCTTGAATAATCGGACTTGTTTTTCTGAGACGAACAATGTTCGTTTTGAACACTTTTCGAAATTTTCACCAGAAGGGCCTCAAAATTTTGAATTACTGAGAAGACCCCAAACGAGGGGCTTATTAGCAAATTCGCGGGGACTCATTTGATATTTTCCAGCCTAGTATATAAAGCCTTGTAGTTTTAAGAAATCATAAATTTGCCAAAGTTTATCACTTTCCTCCACCCGACCCTATCACCCCCCTTCGTGGTGCAGCTCGTCGGCGAGCCTCTGGCCGACGTCAGGCTAGCGCACCGATAGTATCGTGATCGTCCGGCGATGGGGAGTGTGTTGGTGGCCGGCGATCGGCCGAATAGCGCCGGTGACGGCGAGAAATGATGTGGGCAGTGGCGCGACGTGGGTGAGTAGGTTCTGGCACGTCGGTTCGTTTCACGACCCGAGCCACCTACCAAATTGAAGCCCTCGATGAGTACTACGAGTATGCGAAGTCGATTTCACCGATCAGCGGCCAGTTGAGTTATGGTCCTAGACGTAGAGCAGTTTTTGGTTTTCAGATTTTCAGTACACAGTTTCAGATTTTTAGTACACAGTTTCAGATTTTCAGTGCCTAGATTTAAGAAACCAGATTATAGTAAATGGTTTTCAGAAACAGAGTTTAGAAACAATTTTTCAGATTTCAGTTTTAAGATACAGTTTACAGTTTCAAGATACAGCTTTCAATTTTCTTTAGATACAGATCTCAGTTTTCAAGTGTAGTTTTCAGTCTTCAGATACAGTTTTCAGAAAGAGCTTTTCCAGAAAGAGAAAGTAAATTAAAGTTTTCAGCAAAGAAACTTTTAGATAATAGTTTTTCAGAAAGAGTTTTCAAAGAGTATCTTCTAAAGACATAGCATGTTAAAGTAAAGTATGATTTGCAATTATTGCATATAAATCATGTATTCTAGTAAGTTATTTGAAATGCATATAGTTGATGGTAATGCATTATAGCATGAGTACATTTAGACGCATGTAGCTAACATTGATACATGGTATCATCATTTATTTATAGTATTTGTAGATGATGTTGGTATTAGATGTAGGGCTATATGAGATTCTCCTTGTGAATATTTAATGTGTGATAAATATTTGAAGGAAAGAACATATGGTAAGAATGCTAGAACATGTTGCAATGATTACATGTGTATGTATACATGATTAGTGATAGTAGGTTAAGTGTCTGATAGAGATAATATTTTATTATAACCGACTTGATGATATTTCAAAGAAGGTAAGAATAAGAGGTTTTAAATTAAAGGCCAGAACTAGATAGAAAGTAAATATATAGAAAAGTGGAAAGATATTAAAGTAACGTAGTGGATACGTAATGAGTCTTGGTACAATAGATGCATTTATAGAGCTTAATGACCATAGTATAGATGATTAAAATTTAAGTATGAAACAAGATGTAAGAGTGTGTGAATTCGAACAGAAATCTTGTAATAAGTGGTAACATCTAAACTTGAATAAGAGTTTTTCAGTTAAACTAGATTTGAGAATTATGTGAGACTACATAGACAGTTTAAGTCATCAATATATTAAGAAATAAACCTTGTATGAGTTTGTATGTTTAAGTTAGGAGCATAGTTACTTTCTAAGTCATTATGACTCACACCACAACAGTTTATAGTTTTGCAGGTCAGTAGCTGTCATATAGAACCAGCAGATGTTTGGTGAAGACTTTGAAGATGGTGGATCACCCCAATTGCAGTCAAAGAGTCCTGGGTCGAGTTATGGGTCCTCACGGCCCTTTGTATGTTTTTTGCATTTGTATCTCATTTGTATAAGTGATGTAATAGTTTAGTTTTATTTTTGAGTCCTAGCCGGAGGCCAATTGATTTACTTTTGTTCATTGAGTTCAGGCCTGAGGCCTTGATGTTGAGAGTTGATGATTGTGTTGTATTTGGATGTTGGCTATAGGCCAGGTTGCATGATGTTCTGCATACATAATGCCGAAATATCGTCAGAAACAGAGGCTTATGGAGATGGGTTCTCTTGTCTTCTGCCGGTAGCATCCTGGCCTAGGCGGGATGTTACAAAGATGCTATCAGAGCATGATTTAAGAGTCAGTCAGTGGTATAGTCTAGAAGTTAGTGACTGCAATTGTAGGGATCCAGTTGTCGGAGATTGTCTTCAGTATGGTAAAGACCACGTAGGTCTTTGTATGTATCTTCTATGATTGTTTGATATGATTTGATTCTTTTATTCAGTGCTTTGCTTGCTTGAATATGAGTCCATGGGTGACTCATTTGTGGTGCATAGATTAGCTATCTCTGGATGAGAGGAGATTAATTTAAGTTAGTACTTCTGCGACCCTCTTAGATCAGAGAACTAGCATAGATGAGATAGTACCAACATAGGGCCCTTTTGAGGCCAGAGGATTTGAGATAAGAACCAGATCAGTACAGCTAGAGATAAGAACCAGATCAGTATAGTTAGAGTTGAAAATCAGACCAATATAGTCAGTTTAAAGCCGTAGATGAGCTGTTAAGTATCCTAGCTTATAGATAGTGGTTAGTTCACAGTTGAGATAGAGAAGTTATATCAGAGCAGTTTATAGTAAGATAGTTTCCGCGCGTACGACCAGGTTCGAATCAGCAGTTATAAGGACGGAGAAATTTCAAGGACGAAATTTTTTATAAGGAGGGGTGAATGAAACATCCCAGATTTTCGAGACTGTTTTAGAATATTCCCGGACGGATGTTTTAGTCTCGGAGCATGATGATGATGAAGAATAAGAGTTTAAGTGATGTAATATGATTTGGAATAATAGATTATGAATTTTCGTCGCCTCATAAAATGCTTGGGGATTAAAAGTCAGTTGCGCGATTTTCGTAAAACGCATAAAATTTGCGGTTTTGGTCACGAAGAGAGCAAACAAACTCCGATCGAGTCGATTCTTGAACCATCAGAATTTTTTTTCCGAGACGAACAACTTTCGTGTTGAACACTTTTCGAAATTTTCACCAGAAGGGCCTTAACATTTTGAATTACCGAGAAGACCCCAAACGAGGGGCTTATTAGCAAATTCGCGGGGACTCATTTGATATTTTCCAGCCTAGTATATAAGCCTTGTAGTTTTAAGAAATCACAAATTTTCCTAAGTTTATCACTTTCCTCCACCCGACCCTATCGCCCCCTTCGTGGTGCAGCTCGTCGGCGAGCCTCTGGCCGGCGTCAGGTTGGCGCACCGGTGGCTTCGTGATCGTCCGGCGATGGGGAGTGTGTTGGTGGCCGGTGATCGGCCGAATAGCGTCGGCGACGGTGAGAAACGATGTGGACAGTGGCGCGACGTGGGTGAGTCGGTTCCGGCTCGTCGGTTCGTTTCACGACCCGAGCCACCTACCAAATTGAAGACCTCGACGAGTACTACGAGTATGCGGAGTCAATTTCGCTGATCAGCGGCCAGAATCACGCAAAATGAGGAGAGAAGCCACGGTGAACAGTATACCCACGATGAACAGTGGCTGCGATCGGAATTCCGTCGATACCAGCGCATTCGTATGGCCGTTGGGAGTCCGAATATGGCCTCGGAATTTTGGTACGACTCTCCTTTCAAAATTTGATATTTTAAAGTGTATGAATTTATATTCGGATGTTTTCGGTAGTTCCGTAGTTTAGCGAATTGCCTTGATATGAATTGGATATGTTTTAATATGTTAAATCAATGCTTGTCGTAGAATTTGAGTGAGAACGGATTAGATTTGATCGATCCGTAGTATTAGTGAGTTTCCGGTATAACAGAATTTCTCGCGAGAATGAGCGTAGATGATCGTAACCATTGTTAGGATATAAATATGGTATTGTGAGGGTAATTGAGCAATTCCGGGGTAGTTCGGAGGGTTCGAGACCCTTCCGTAGCGTTTGCGGAAACGTTTCTGCAAGATTTACCGCAAACGCGTAAAATGAGATTCTAGGCTATTCGGCTAGTTGATATAGTATAGAAAGATATATATTAGAGTAATGAAGTTTGTACCGAGGTAAAGGAGATGATTCAGGTGTTCCGGGGAAGCCCGTAGTTATTACAGATAAGTTGGAAGTTCCGTAAATAGCGGTACTAACCTTGTGTTGTTACTGGTTTGACAGATTAGACCCGGATCGCGGGCGTTCGCCTAGCCAGGTAAGTAACTCATGCTGCGAATACTTAAAAGATTTAGTATTGTTCGAAATTAGTTATATAATAAAGTTGTATATAGTATATGCATGAAACATATATATATATATATATATATATATATATATATATATTTATATATTAAAAGATGAATGTAGAAGAAAGAAATAGGTGTAATTATATATACATATAGATAAGAACAAGCAATTATAAGCAGAGGTATGAGCATATAGAAGTATAGAGATACATATGTAGGTATAAACCAGTATGTATATTTAGATAATAGCATATGAATAATGTCATAAATATAATTTATGAGACTTGGGTTTGGGGGTTGTAGAAAACTACACCCTAGGGAATGAGATTAAAGTTATAATGAGATAAACATAGACATATTAGTGATAAAATAAGTTATGTGTAAAATCAAGAATGTTAGAAAGAGTTAGAAAGCTTATGTAAAGTGCATAATTATAATGAGCATGTGAGTGTACAACTAACCTAGTAAATATGTATGTGTGTATAAGAATAGTATGAATGCAAGTGTTGAATTTCATACAAGAATGAGCATATATATATACATGTGTTTAGTAACATAAGTATTGTAATATGTATATAAGATGATAGAGAGTATGAATGAGTAGTATATGTATTGCATGAGGACATACGTAAGTTTATGACATGAGGAAAAAGAAGAATGATAAAGGATATGTGCATGCATAGATATGTATAGACAGGTATGAATGTAAGATAAATTTAATATGTTTTAGTTTGAGCATGCATTTTGTTGATATTTGAGCATATAGTTTGTAAGATCATTATAGATGGAATCATGGCTAGAGTAGAGAGAAGCATGAGAAATGCATATATGCATGTGTGTGTGTGTGTGTTTAAGTTTTCAGAAGTTGAGCAAACGATAACGATGTTTTCAACAGTTTCAAATGTTTTAAAGAAAGATTTCAAATGCTTTTGAAAAGAATCGTATCTCAGAAAATGTTTTTACAGTTTGAGTTACAGATTATGGTTTTATGGTTTTCGGGGCATGAGGTAAAAACTCACCCCAGTATGTAACTCGAGATACAGTTGGAATTGACGGATACAGAGATCATGTGCACATGTTGGGCCAGGATGGCGGCTTAGGATCGTGTACCTGGTCCCTAGTGGTGGCTACACCCAGTTGAGTTATGGTCATGGGTGTAGAACTCTACGTTGCCAGTTGAGTTGTTGTCCTGGACGTAGGGCACCACCAGCCTCAGAGATGCCGTCGTTGAGTTATGGTCCTGGGCATCGAGTACACCCAGTTGAGTTATGGTCCTGGGTGCATAGAGACGTCCAGTTGAGTTATGGTCCTGGACGTTGAGTAGTTTTTGGTTTTCAGATTTTCAGTACACAGTTTTCAGATTTTTAGTACACAGTTTCAGATTTTCAGTGCCTAGATTTCAGAAACCAGATTATAGTACACGATTTTCAGAAACAGAGTTTAGAAACAGTTTTTCAGATTTCAGTTTTCAGTTTTAAGATACAGTTTACAGTTTCAAGATACAACTTTCAGTTTTCTTTAGATACAGATCTCAGTTTTCAAGTGTAGTTTTCAGTATTCAGATACATTTTTCAAAAAGAGCTTTTCCAAAAGGAGAAAGTAAAGTAAAGTTTTCAGCAAAGAAACTTTTAGATAATAGTTTTTCAGAAAGAGTTTTCAAAGAGTATCTTCTAAAGACATAACATGTTGTAGTAAAGTATGATTTGCAATTATTGCATATAAATCATTAGTGATGGCTTGAAATAGTGTTGTGATTGATATGATTAATGTTAAGAAAATTGGATTAATAGCATGAAATATTGATATTTTTACCTTCTGGATTAGATCTAGAAAAACTGTTTATATAGGGATGAAAATTATGTCATATAAATGTATTGGATGTATTTTGGGTGTTGGAACAATTGTCGGAAAATATTTCGGAGTTGAAAATTGTGAAAATTATGAAAAACAACATTATCGGGTGACTTTTGAGCCAACCGAGTGACGGCTGGCCAAACAGTGAATTGGTCACTATTAAGGCAGCCCATGAACTGCCCTTGTACTGTTGGGGCTGACCTGGGTAGCCCTAATTGTTGGGGCAGTTGTAGAACCCTTAGGGTCGGATCGGTGCCCCGGGCAGCGAAAATGGGTCTAACCAATGGATATCAATTATAGATGTAATTTTAAATCATTTAATGAAATACTATATTCCATTACGAGTTTATAGGATAAAACCGAGATTGAATCAGAGTCCGGAAGCTCCCGAACGAAGAAAAACAAAATTAGCACGCGCGAAGGGCGCTACGCGTGTGTACTACACGTGCTACAGTGCGCGCGCGCACTGTAGCGCCTAGCTGTGTAGCCTTTTTTTTTCTCAATTGCTTTCTTTTGCTTAGCTCTCTGGAAGAATTCCAGAGAGCTGATGCAATTAGGGTCTATTACCCTAATTGCTTTTGGTATTCCCTAAACACTTCAAAAATACCCAAAATTAATTTTTAATTTCAAAACCAACGTAAACATTTGTTATAGAATAAAAATCAAGTTTTTCAAAATATCAAATATTTTTCCAAGAATATAAATTTTTTCTAAATATACATTTGCGTAAATTTTGAATCCAATACACAAACCATTTTAGAATCCCAATTAGAAATGTCTCATGAACAATTCTAGTCCACCTAAAGGTGGTTAAGTGAATCTAGAATGGTAGCCATAACTCTAAGCTTTAATTTAGAGTTCCAAACTCTTATTAATTGTTCCATGTCTAATATGAACATTTTGACCTAATTACGAGAATGTTGTGTTTATACTTCTAAATTATCCTAACACAATTGATTAGCCTTATTCAACATTAAGTTATATGATCATGCATCTAATACAAAAATAAACATAGCTTAGGAGAAGATCAAACATTACTTAGTAAGCTTGATGCAAGATCCAATCTTTGAAATTGTTGAAAAACCTCCAAGGTGTGCAAGCTTGAATTCAAGATCCCATTTTGTTTCCAATGCTTACAAGCTTCACTTTAAGATCCAATCTTGATTTCTCCTAGATGAAATGTTGTAGAGACCTCACAAGCTTCTCTAAACATTTCTCTAACTTAGGCTAATCTCTCAAGAATTTGCTTATGCTTGTATTTGAACTTGTAATTAAAACCTTCCTAAAGCTTGCTATTTATAGCAAAACTTAGGCAACTTTTAATTAATAAAAAAGTTGTAATTAAATTTTAAGTGGGCTTAATCTAATTTGTCCAAATATGTATAATTAGGTGTGACTAATCTCCATTGTCTCCCCTTAGATTGAATCCAATTAAATCAAGCCAAGGATTAGGAAATGGATTAGTTAAATGTTTCCCATATTGATTTAATTCAATTAAATCAAGCCAAACCACATATTATTACATACTTACAATTATCATAATATCCTCAAATGTGAGAGATAATTATGATTTTACAATTAAGCCATTGTGTAATTATTGAATTAATCCAATTAATTCAATTAGGTCAAAGTAAATAATCAATGTTATCCAATAACACTTGATTATCTTAGTTGATAATTATAATATCGAATATTATCTTTTATCAAAAATTAATCGGCTACCAAAGTGCTCAACGAGTACACTTCATATTGGGATTCTCTAAGTTCAGACATGTTCGTCATATAAGCCTAGCCAATATGTACGCAATTCGGCCACCTCCAAATTTGCGAAGAACATGAACAACCTTTCTGAACTTTACAAGTCGAGGTTATCACATATGTTTAACAGTCCCTCCGTCATAGGCTATCCAAGTTGTGCTTAAGAAATATAGAATATACCGTCAAGTTTCCGAGGTGCAAATCTCATGTCGACATGTCTGATGAGTGGTAAATATATCACTATTTCCCACTCTTTTGACCTAATATTTTGTATAGATTCTTGAGTTTTGTGAATATTTTGATGTGTTTTGTGTTATTTTGTAGATAAATAAAGTTTCAGGACATTCTGGAGGTGATTTGGGGCCAAAACAGTGAAAATCAGATAAAAATGGCAAAATTATAATTTGGCGCCTCATGCCGCTCTTCCTGCGTCGCAACGTCTAACATGCGCCGCTCCATGCTAACATGCGCCGGGGACACATGTAATAATCTGAGAAGTTTGACTTGCTAACATGCGTCGTGCCACGTGTCATCATCCTACGGTGCAGACAATCACCATCGCCATGTGTTGACACGTGTCATCTCGCATGTCAGCCACGTCATCATCCACATCAGTAGAAGATCGAGTCAATATGCCACATCACTGCCACATCATCATCAGCAAATCACAGCATGCCATGTGTCATCATCCTACGGTGTCGACAATCACTATCGCCATGTGTCGCCAAGTCAGCACCACGTTAGTGCCACATCAGCACAATGATTGAGTTAATCATCCACATTGCCACGTCAGCAAATAAGAATCTCGGCGGACCAATCAGTGCTTGACATGTAAGCGCGTCGCAACGTAAGAATAACCTTGCGCGTCGCGACACGGGGACCTTATTGACGCCTATAAATTCAGCTCGAAATTTCATTTTCAGATGTACATTTCTCTCTATAAATCTCTGAATAAATAAGGAGTTTGTATCTAGTTTGTATTTAATTTTATTAATTTTATTAATTTTCAGTTTTGTAATTAATTTAATTTACTTTCCGTAATAGTAATTTAATTTTTTTTACTTTTTCGGTTTTTACAATTCAACCATGAGGAGGTAACTTCCCCCTACTAGAGTGAAAGGTAAATCTTTTACTATTGCTATTTAGATTAATCTCCCTTAATTATAATATATTCACTATTTAAAATTTGACTTAATAAGGATACCGCTATATTAGTCGGTTGGTAATTCATTTTAAAATGGTTTAAGCCTGACTAAGCAAGGATACCGCCAGATTGGTCGGTTGGTAATTAAATTTTCTTACCACCTCTATGGCAGGTTTATGGACAAATTTTGATACCGCTTATATGGCTGATTGGACTTAATTTGACTTAATCAGGTTACTGCCTATATGGCTTCACAAGTTAATATATTATATTAAGGGAGATATCTAAATTAGTAGTAGTAAAAGTATATCATTTTACCTAGCATTTTATTTTATTGTAATTTTACTTTTCAGCATTTACTTTACCGCATTTACTTTTCAGCATTTTACTTTATGTCTTTTATTTTTAAGTTTTTACCAGCCCTAGTTATGTGTCGTAACTAATTTAGTTATCTGGGGTTGTGATAAATTCTAATATCCCCAGTTTATAAGGGGTTAGATTATGGTTTGGGTAATATAAAGATTTATTTATTGAGCCTTAGTCTTAATGCATCTTTTTAACTGACCATTAATAAGATTGATTCGGTAAACTTAAAATGAACTTGGAAAACGAATTTTAGGTTTAAGACCCTAGACTCAATAACCCACGATCTTTCTTGAGGATAGATAGCCCTTTAATGGATTTCCTTACAGGATATGAATATACCTGTCGGGCGAGGGTAGCCATAATTAGAACTTGAACTTAATGAATTCAGATAACTTAATTGACATAGGAATATGATTAATTGAGTTAAACTAGGTATTTGTAATTGACCATCGGAAGAGGCTTTTACATAATTTCGTGTTCTAGGTTAGTAAATCAATATATTACCCAACTGTAAGATAACCCCTTCATCTTTAAATAATATTGGAAGAAATCATAACCCTGGATAGTTTATTAATATAGAATTTTCTAAAATCTACTTTCACACAAATTTTATTTACTTATTTTAAGTCACCATCAGAATCAAAACAATCAATCCATTAGATACCAGTAATCATTTGGCCTCATAAAATTAATAGCCTAGGTATCAAGTCCTCGGGGATTGATACTTTTTATACTACTTGAACGATATGTTTGCTTGCGTTATACGGGTGTGTGAAAGCACTGGTCAAGTTTTTGGCGCCGTTGTCGGGGACTCAATTATCTTTTACTATTATTTTTGGGGTTAGATACTTACTTGTATCTAATTTTTCTTTTTACTTATTGTTTTTGTTTTCACTTGTTTCAGGTTCTCTAACACTACATAAGATGAACCAGAAGCTTTGAAATCCGACCGCTTGACCCAAAAATTGAAAGAACCATCAGATAGTTGAGAAGGGAAAGGCGAGAAGGCCAAAAAGCAATCATCAACATGGAACCTGAACCTTTGGAAGTTGCACCACCAATTCCCATTCGAGACAGAACTATTCTGATGGTTGACGGCTTCATTTCCTATATTGTACTTCCTCTCATACCAGAAAAGGCATGTGACATCAAAACACACATTCAGATGATTCAGCAGTCAGTTCAGTTTAGGGGGAATGCAACTGAAGATCCAAATGCCCACATCAGCAACATCCTAGAAGTTTGCGGCACTTTTAATTATAACCGAGGAGCTGAAGAAGCAATGAGACTGCGAGTTTTTCCATATTCCTTGAAAAATAGAGCAAAGGCTTGGTTACATTCACTACCAGTAGGTTCTATCATAACTTGGAACAATCTAGCCACCAAATTCCTTGCAAAGTACTTTCCACCAGTCAGAACAGCAAAACTGAGGAATAACATCACATCTTTTGTACAACATGATTCAGAGACTCCCTACGAAGCTTGGGAAAGGTACAAAGATTTGCTCCAGAAATGTCCTCACCATGAGATTCCAAGATGGCTTCAAGTCCAAACTTTCTATAATGGACTTTCTGGACTGATGAGAACCACAATTGATGCTGCTGCTGGAGGAGCACTAATGGCAAAAGGAGAAGATCAAGCATGTGACCTAATTGAAGAAATGGCCAACAATAATTCATTGTGACCAACAGAAATGAGCATGATTCAAAGAATTACAGGGATTTATGAAGTTGGAGAAAACACAGCAGCCAGTGCCAAACTGGATCAGATATGCAAATTCATGGAGACTCTCAGCACGCAAAGTAACATCGAGCCACAAGTTCATCATATGGAGGAGCACCACAGCCAACCCAACCTGAAGAGACAGTGAATTATGTCAACAATTTCAACAGACAAAGGATCAATCCATATACCAACACCTACAACCCAGGGTGGAGGAATCATCCTAATTTTTCATGGAGCAATAATTTAGGGAAAAAGAACTATCCACCACCTGGATTCCAGCAACAAAACAAAGGTCAGGAGTTGTTGAAAAAGAACCAGAAATGAAAGAATGGATTGCAGAGATGTTCAAAAAGTAACAAGCAGCATATGATGCTATGTTTCAAAGCCAATCAGCTTCCATCAAAGCACTGGAAAATCAAATTGGACAACTGGCCAATTCCCAGAGTTACAGACCGCCAGAAAATCTTCCCAGCAACACAGAACCAAATCCAAGAACAGAGGGAATAAGCAATGTCAAGCTATCACCTTGAAAAGCGGTACTGAAATCAACAAAGATGTTGGAATCAAGGCAACAATTGAAGAATTTCCAAATGATGCAGAGCAACAGATGGAGGAAAAAGAAGCAAAGGAAAAAGAACCAGAACAGATCACTCCACCTCCACTTTTTCCACAGCGTCTTCAGAAAAACAAACTGGACAAGCAGTTTGCTCGATTCCTAGAGGTGTTCAAAAAACTACACATCAACGTCCCATTTGCAGAAGCATTGGAAGAAATGCCCAGCTATGTCAAATTCATGAAAGACATTCTTTCACAAAAATGGAGATTTGGAGACTACGAGATAGTAGCATTGACAGAAGAATGCAGCTCCATCATTCAGAGGAAACTTCCCCCGAAGTTGAAAGATCATGGTAGTTTTACTATACCATGCACCATTGGAGAACATTATATCAGTAAGGCTTTATGTGATTTAGGTGCTAGTGTTAACATGATGCCTTTTTCTATTTACAGGAAACTACAAATTGGAGAAGCAATGCCTACCTCAGTCTCTTTGCAACTTGCTGGTCAAAGTTGACAAACTTATTCTCCCAGCAGAGTTCATTATCCTTGACATGGAGGAAGACAAAGATGTCTCAATCGTAATTGGGAGACCATTTCTGGCAACAGGTCGAACTGTGATTGATGTACAGAAAGGATAATTAACCATGAAAGTTCAAGACCAAGAAGTTACCTTCAATGTTTTCAAAGCCATGAAATTTCTGAGTGAAGAAAAAGACGATGAATGTTTCAGAATTGATGTTATTGATGGTATCATCCAGGATACTAATGTAATTCCTACGGACAAACATAAGTTTGCATCACCAATATGACTGACAGCGAGCTAGATGTTGAAATCATGGAGTGTATCAACTATCTTGACAAGCCGTTTCGTTTCAAAGAGACACCACCAGTGGAATGTCTGGAACGCCCGAAGAAAGATCGAATCAAGCCCTCAATTAAAGAACCACCATAGTTGGAGCTGAAGTTACTTTCGAGCCATCTCAGGTATGCATTTCTTGGAAACTCATCTGAATTACCAGTTATTATTTCTTCTTCGCTAACAATGGAGCAGAAAGAAAAATTATTGAGAGTGTTACGAGAACACAAGAGAGCCATTGGCTGGACTATAGCAGAAATTCGAGGCATTAGTCCATCATTTTGCATGCACAAAATTCTGATGAATGATGAGTACAAACCCACAGTAGAGCATCAACGAAGACTCAATCAAAACCATGAAGGAGGTCGTGAAGAAAGAAATCATCAAATGGTTGGATGCTGGCATCATTTACCACATCTCTGACAGCACATGGATGAGTCCTATGCAGTGTGTGCCAAAGAAAGGAGGAATCATTGTAGTCACCAATGAAAAGAATGAGCTGATTCTAACAAGAACCGTGACTGGATAGAGAGTATGCATGGACTACATGAAGTTGAACAAAGCAATAAGGAATAACCATTTTCTACTGCCATTCATTGATCAGATGCTAGACAGACTGGCGGGACATGAGTTTTATTACTTTCTGGATGGATATTCGGGATACAATCAAATTTCCATCACCCCAAAAGATCAGGAGAAAACTACATTTACATGTCCCTATGGTACTTTTGCTTTCCGCAGAATGCCATTTGGATTATGTAATACCCCTGCCACATTTCAATGTTGCATGATGGCCATCTTCTCAGAAATGCTGGAGCAGAGTATGGAGGTTTTCATGGATGACTTTTCTGTGTTTGGAGATTATTTTGACCACTGCTTGCAAAATTTGGAACAAGTATTACAAAGGTGTGAAGATACAAACCTGGTACTCAACTGGGAAAAATGCCACTTTATGGTGCAAAAAGGAATTGTTCTTGGACATCTGATCTCTCAAAAATCAATCGAGATAGACAAAGCAAAGATCGAGACAATTGAAAAACTACCTCCACCAACATCTGTAAAAGGGATTCGGAGCGTTTTCGGACATCCAGGTTTTTATAGGAGATTTATCAAAGACTTCTCAAAGATTGTTAAACCTCTGTGCAATCTTCTGGAGAAGGATGTGCCTTTCAATTTCACCAAAGAATGCCAGGATGCTTTTGAGATCTTATAATAGAAGCTGATTTCTGCCCCCATCATTGTAGCACCAGACTGGAGCCTTCCATTTGAAGTGATGTGCGATACTAGTGATTTTGCTGTAAGTGCAGTTTTGGGACAACGAAAAGCAAAGATTTTCCATACCATTTACTACTCCAGCAGGACTCTGAATGAAGTTTAACTCAACTATACAACCACTGAAAAGAAGTTGCTCGCAGTTGTGTTCACTTTTGACAAATTTTGTTCTTATCTGCTGGGTCCCAAAGTGGTGGTCTACACGGATTATTTAGCAATCAAATATCTGATCATGAAGAAAGATGCCAACCCAAATTGATCCGTTGAATACTTCTACTGTAAGAATTTGATGTGGAGATTCGAGACATGAAAGGGACATAAAACCATATGACATATCATTTATCGAGGTTCGAGAAAGGAGAAACAGTTGGCAAAGAACTGACAATCAAAGAAACTTTTCCAGATGAACAGCACGATGCCCCTTGGTACGCTGACTATATCAACTACATTGTATCAGGAAAATGGCCGTTGGAATGGACAACTTAACAACGGAAGAAATTCTTCAAATAAGTCAAGCAATATGTCTGGGATGAGCCGTACCTGTTCAAATGATGTGCTGATCAATTACTGAGACGATGTGTTCCACATGAGGAGGTCAACGATGTTTTGCAGCACTGTCATTCATCATCATATGGCAGACACTTCAGCGGGAATAAAACTGCAGCTAAAGTCTTACAATCAGATTTGTTCTGGCCCACTTTTTTAAAGATGCTTATCTGTTTGCTCTTCAATGTGACAGATGCCAGAGAACGGAAATTATTTCGAAGAGAAATGAAGGACCATTGCAAAACATTCTGGAAGTAGAGATATTCGATATGTGGGGTATTGATTTCATGCGACCCTTTGTTCCATCATTCGAAAACCTGTACATCCTGGTTGTGGTAGACTATGTCTCCAAATGGGTTGAAGCAATTGCACTGCCATCCAATGATTCAAAAGTGGTGATTAAATTCCTGAAAAAGAATATTTTCACTTGGTTTGGAACACCTCAGGCAATTATCAGTGATGGTGGCTCACATTTCTGCAACATATACTTCGATGCACTCCTATCCAAATATGGAGTTACTAATAAAGTTGCCACCGCTTACCATCCACAGTGAAATGGACAAGTTGAGGTTTTAAACAGGGAAATCAAAAGAATCTTGGAGAGAACCATTGGATCAATAAGAAGAGACTGGTCTACAAAACTGGATGACACATTATGGGCCTACCGGACAGCTTACAAGACACCAATTGGTATGTCCCCATATAGATTGGGGTTTGGGAAAGCATGCCATTTGCCAGTGGAGCTTGAACACAAGGCGTACTGGGCACTGAAAAAGTTGAATCTTGACCCACAAGCTGCATGAGAGAAAAGACTTCACCAACTCAATGAATTGGAGGAATTTCGCCTACAGGCTTATGAGAATGCCAGACTGTACAAAGAAAAGACCAAGAAATGGCATGACTGAAAAATAGTGCACAGACAACTGGAACCAATGCAGCAGATGTTGTTGTATAATTCACGATTGAAACTTTTCCCTGGAAAGTTGAAATCAAGGTGGTCAGGTCCATTTGTGATCACTAAGGTTTTACCAAATGGAGCTGTTGAGTTACTGGATCCCAACACCAACAACACATTCAAGGTTAACAGTCAGCATGTCAAGCACTATTAGGGAGAATCAATTGAGCGACAAAAAGAAAGTGTCACACTTTTAGATCCAGCATAACGTTCGGGTAGTCACGTCTAGTTGACGACGTTAAACTTAGCGCTAGCAGAGAGGCAACCCATTCAATTTGTGTATATATTGTGATTTGGCGTGATTTCATTTTGTGTGTTTATTTTTTTGCAGGTTAAGTCATTTCAAGATGGAAGAAGTTCTCGCAAATCTTCACAAACAATTTCCTTCTCTCCCTCCAAATCTCATATGAAAGTTTACAAAACTCGCTTGGAACGGATCAGACTACTGACGATCCATGGTATTCCTAATGACATTCGTTGGGTAATCGAAGCACGGGTCCGATTAGCAGGTGAGTATTCTGATTCCTGTAATTCTGATTTGCTTGGTTTTGGAAAAAGTACATATGCCATGAAACGTAGAGCTAAGCATATGGGTGTTTGTTATAAATGTGCACGTTGGAATTACAATACTTGTTGTCGTTCATTAGGAATGGTTTCTGATAATCGCGAAGAAAAAATTAAATTCATTAGGGATGGCTTGAGTAAGAAGTCTTTAGATGATATATCTTCGACTCTTGAGACGCATCGCAGTGGATATGTTCATATAGCCATTCGCAAATTACATACACAATTTCTAAGTGAAAGACAACAGTTAATTCTCGGGAATTTGACTAAAAAATACCCTGTTTGACAATTTATAAGAAAATTGGATTGGACGTTTGTCCCTGATACACAGACGTCAATCAAGCCGCTACTTTTCTTGTACATATTATATCTCTTTGTCTTTTCCTAATAATTATGATTTGTTTTGTTGTTTTCTTTTATTTTCTCCGACATGATCCATATCTTTTTGAATATCACGATTTATTTTACTGTTTAACTAATAATTGTCATTTGGCAGGTACTAGTGCTATTATTTTTACTCACTATTTTCAGGTGTTATAAATCTAACTCATCATTGCACTTTTGAAGACATCCAAAGTAAATATATGGAAGCCACTTCAAGAAGATGAGTTGAAAACATCTGTATGTTTTACGGTACTAGTGTTGGTGTTAAACCAAAATACGTAGCAGCAACACATGAATTGGGTCGAGTCTTAGCTGCAAGGAAATGCACTTAGTATATGGCAGTGGCAATCTTGGACTTATGGGAATCAATTCAAAGGCCGTACATGAAGGAGGCAGTCAAGCCTTGGGAATCATCCCAAAACCCTTGGTAGAGGTGAATCTTATTGGACCATCAAACTAAGAAGAATTGATCGTACCAGGTATGTCTGAAAGACTGGTAGAAATGATTAACTGTGATGATGCTTTTATTGCTTTGCCTAGTGGCTTGGGCACAATGGAGGAAATTTTTCAAGTGTTATCTTGGGTGATTTGAACATACACCAGAAACCGCTTGGACTGTACAACCTTGAAGGATTTTATTATTTTCTTTGTGTGTTTCTTGATGATGCCCGGAGAAATGGGTTAGTGACAAAACCTATGAAAGAACTCCTCTTTACTGCCAGAATTGACCCAGATTTAATTGACCAAATCTTAGATTTTGAACCACAAATTGACCCTATCATTTCAAAGATAAATTGGTCCGAGAACGATCGTGGTAAGAGGCGTCAGATAAATCAGGATCTTAACCTTAAATTTTCATGTAGAATTTCAGCCAACCATGTACTATCTTCTAAACTCTTCTTTTATTGTTTAAGACATTGGGGACAATGTCTCATTTAGGTTTGGGGGAGGGGAATAGTTAATAGTATCTTGTTTTTATTGTGTTATTTTTAGTCCAAATTTTTTCGCAAAATACAAAAAAATAAATAAATAATTTGAAAAATTTTACAAAAAATCAAAAAAAAAATGTTTTTATGTTTTTAATTTGATTAATTGGGTGAAATTGGTGAGAGATAGCTTTGTAAGGAGTTTTCACTCCTGAGACATATCTCAAACCTGGCTCGGAACAAGTTAATCTTTGTTTATTTCCTTTTGAATTATTTAATTTGTGAATTCTTCATAAAACTAATTAAAATAGATCTTCATATACTCAATTGGTAGGTATTATCAACATACATGGTAACATACGGACATGAGTTTGTAATATTCAGTGCTCTAGTTTAATTGGAGGAAGCATCTCAAAAAGCGATTGAGTAAAAAAATGATTGAGATCCGAGTTATTAAGTCTGTAAGGGTGTCTTAACACCTAGTACCCTAAAACCAACTGGTTTGGAAGTCACTGGCCCAAAGCTCGCTACATGGATCGACGATGTTGTAAAAATATATATATCTGAAGTCTGAGTAATTAAGTCTGTATGGGTGTTTTAACACCTAGTGCCCTAAAGCCAACTGGTTTGGGAGTCACTGACCCAAAGCTCCCTACATAGAAGGATGATATTGTATATAAATAAAAAAAAATCAAAAAGAAAGAAAAAAAAATCATAAAAATCAGAAAAATTATTTCATTGTTGCAAAAAGGTGTGGATTCTGATAAAACTTTAGGACAAAAATATTACTCTCTTCTCAACTGCACTTGTGACTATTGTGGGCAAAAATAAGTTGATTAATATTTTGTTGACTGTGTATATGGAGAATGGTAAATATAATCAGAGAATTTACTTATTCAGTAATTTAGAAAGAAACAAAACAACTACTAACTTGGAGTAGATGTTTCACTAGATTAGTCACTAACTTCTTTATTCTTTTTTCTCTTGTCTTTTTACTTTTGTATGCATTAGTTTTACTATCTTTTTACTTTTGTAAAATGTTTGTGGGTATCATTGTTGTAAACCCTCACGAGACTATAATTCATCCACTAGAGACACATAGGGGTTTAAATGCTTGTTAAATACGCTAAATGCAACTGTGATCCCTACGAAAGTGGCTTAGCTTAATTTTTATGTTATTTTATGTTTTGCTCGAGGACTAGCAAAATGTTAGGTTTGAGGGTGTGATGAGTGGTAAATCTATCACTATTTCCCACTCATTTGACCTAATATTTTGATATGTTTTGTGTTATTTTGTAGATAAATAAAGTTTCAGGACATTCTAGAGGTGATTTGGGGCAAAAACAGTGAAAATGAGACAAAAATGGCAAAATTATAATTTGGCACATCGCGCTGCGGTGCCCGCGTCGTGACGTCTAACATACGCCGCTCCATGCTAACATGCGTCGGGGACACGAGTCAGAATTTGAGAAGTTTGACTTGCTAACGTGCACCAGATTTTGCTAACGTGCGCCGTGTCACGTGTCAACACCACAACCGATCTACTAACGTGCACCCTGTCACGTGTCATCATCCTACGGTACTGACAATCGCCATCACCACGTGTTGACATGTGTCATCCCATGTGTCAGCCATGTCATCGTCCACGTCAGCAGAAGACCGAGTCAACGTGCCATGTCACCGCCACGTCATCATCAGCCAATCACAGCGTGCCATGTGTCATCATCCTACGGTGTCGACAATCACTATCGCCATGTGTCACCAAGTCAGCACCACGTCATCTCCACATCAGCACAATTATTGAGTTAATCATCCACATTGCCACGTCAGTGGATAAGAATCTCGGCGGACCAATCAGCGCTTGACACGTAAGCGCGTCGCGATGCAAGAATAACCTTGCGCGTCGCGAGACCTTATTGACGCCTATAAATTCAGCTCGAAATTTCAGTTTCAGATGTACCTTACTCTCTATAAATCTCTGAATAAATAATGAGTTTGTATCTAGTTTGTATTTAATTTTATTTAATTTTCAATTTTGTAATTAATTTAATTTACTTTCCGTAATAGTAATTTATTTTCTTTACTTTTTCGATTTATACTATTCAACCATGAGAAGGTAACTTCCCCCTGCTAGGGTGAAAGGTAAATCTTTTACTATTACTATTTAGATTAATCTCCCTTAATTATAATATATTCACTATTTAAAATTTGACTTAATAAGGATACCACTAAATTGGTCGGTTGGTAATTCATTTTAAACTGGTTTAAACCTGACTAAGCAAGGATACCGCCAGATTAGTTGGTAATTAAATTTTCTTACCGCCTATATGGCAGGTTTATGGAGAAATTTTGATACCGCCTATATGGCTGGTCGGACTAAATTTGACTTAATCAGGTTACCACCTATATGGCTGGTTGGTAATGTCATCACAAGTTAATATATTATATTAAGGGAGAAATCTAAATTAGTAGTAGTAAAAGTATATCCTTTTACCTAGCATTTTATTTTATTGTAATTTTACTTTTCAGCATTTACTTTACCGCATTTACTTTTTAGCATTTTACTTTATGTCTTTTATTTCAAAGTTTTTACCAGCCCTAGTTATGTGTCGTAACTAAGTTAGTTATTTAGGGTTTGATGAATTACAATATCACCTGTTTATAAGGGGTTAGATTATGGTTTGGATAATATAAAGATTTATTTATTGAGCCTTAGTCTTAGTGCGTCTTGTTAACTGGTCATTAATAAGAATGATTCGGTAAACTTAAAATGAACTTGGAAAACGGATTTTAGGTTTACGACCCTAGACTCAATAACCCACTGTAGGACACAAAACTCGACGACGCTGTTCTAGGCTCGCGGCCTAGTTAGGAGTACGAAATAACATGGAGTCGCCACCCGGTGTGAACCGGGATAAAGATTTAAGGCCGCACTCACCCCTCGCAAGGGAAGACCTCAAACTGTGCTCAATTACTTATGTCACTTGTGATGATATGATTTGTGCAATAAGCTAACCGAATCTACTCAACATATATGCTCAAGGGTAACATATATGCTAACCAAATCTACTCAACATATATGCTCAAGGGTAACATATATGCTTTATTCATTCCCGAACCTTACTCCATTCTCGGAGTGCCATTCCCGGTTTGTTCATTCTCGAACTGTGTTCCATTTTTGGAGTGTCATTCCCGGCTTGTTCATTCTCGAACTGTGCTCCATTCTCGGAGTGTCATTCCAGGCTTGTTCATTCTTGTACTGTGCTTCATTCTCGGAGTGCCATTCCCAACTTTGTGATGATGTGTGGGCCTCAACCCTGGGACTCATCCCAAAAACTCATACTGATGTGGGCCTCGACCCTAGGACGCATCCCCGAAACTGATACTAATGCATGAGCCTCGACCCTGGGACGCATCTCCAAAACTGATACTGATGTGGGCCTCACCCCAAACTGTTATTAATGTGGGCCTCGCCTCCAGACTGATACTGATATGGGCCTTGCCCCGAACTGATACTGATGTGGGCCTCGCCCCCAGACTGATACTGATGTGGGCCTCGCCCCCAGACTGATACTGATATGCGCCTCGCCCCAAGACTGATACTGTTGTGGGCCTCGCCCCTAGACTGATACTGATATGGGCCTCGCCCCAAGACCGATACTGATGTGGGCCTCACCCTCAGACTGATACTCATGTGGGCCTCGACCCTGGGACTCATCCCCAAAACTGCTGGTAATGCTGGCTTCGCCCCCTGGGATTCATTCCCGAAAACTGCTGGTAATGCGGGCTTTGCCCCCTGGGATTCATTCCCGAAAACTGCTGATAATGCGGGCTTCGCCCCTTGGGATTCATTACCGAAATTGATGATGCTATGTTGCTGTTTCTGGTTGGCTTGCATTTGCCGCTTTCTTTTTTTCTTTAAAAACCTACGAACAAAAGCAAGACAAAGATTGCGTGTATATGCCGTGTATGCATGCATGCATGAATGTGTTTCCTATTCCGATGGGTTAGGTCTTCCTTGTGCTTTTCGGTGCTTCTTGCCTACAACTGTTTATGGTCGCCCCCTAGGTCTGCTTTCTGAGGACTCTCTACTGGTGATTGCTCAGTTCTCTTTAGTCTCATTGCTCAAGTTCTCGTTATATCCTTTATTCGCGGGGTGGTAGACTGGTTGCCCCCAGTCTTGATTTAGCTTTCTGCTCTCCGCTGTTTACACTAGGTCAGGATGAACCACATGGTGGGGCCTTCCATATCATCATACTATATTACAAGCTATGAACTAGTCTCAATAGTTATACATATCATTGTCCTCAAAGAATGCCCAATATTGAAACCAGAGAACCTTCAAAACACCCGATGCAACTCAAATCCAAGTCTTTGAATAAATGATCTAAGCCAGACTCAAAGTGTGTGTGTGCAAAGGTTCTTTTCATAGCTTGATCCTTAAGTAAGCCAATTCCATGATTTCGTTTCAAAAATCAGGATCGATGAGTCAAACCAACCTATATGTCTCAATTATGCCTGCACTTGCTTTTCTGTGCTCAATATGGTATGGTTTTCTTTCTCTTTTGTCTCTTTCTTTTTCTTTTCATTTTGAACTTCTTTTTTTCTTTTTCTTTTTCTTTTTTTTTCTTTTTTTTCTCTTTCTCTTTTTTTCAACACACCTACCCTTTATGATAGCATTTCTCCTCATGGTGGTCCTAATACTCGCCCATGGGTAGCTTCACGCTTATCGGTTATAGGTGGTTCAATTTTTTTCTTTAGAGACTTCTCTTTCATTTTCAACCATACCACACATCATAACATAAGCAAATTAGGATAGACATCTAAGCAAACGGTCATTCACCGACCTACAATTTCATCAACTAGTCACTTTGCTAACTACTCAGGTTTTCACTGCTAAGAACCATAATCAAGTGCTTATGAGTCTAACATAGATCAGTTACTCAAATTATCAGATAAAAGCACGTCAAAGGTTTATTGTTTCTAAGGTTTCACCCTAAGGCAATCGGTTTCATCATCGGACTTATGTCTAACTATCAAGGACTAAAAACAAAAAAATCTTTCTGTTTTCTATTTTTTTTTTTTTTTATTTTGTTTTTGAAGGCCCTCAATGGTCTTTCTATCCTTGCAGTAAAGTTTTATGTTCCTTGGTTTCCTTTTCCACGATATCCATGTTTGCTAAACTCTTATTTGACAAGTCTTCTTTTTCCTAACCCAACGGATATCTATGATGGCTTTTAAGTCACGGGGGTTAACATGATGCGTGAATGCATGAGATGCATGAGATGCGTGCGATGTATGGAATATATAAGTCATAAGAATTTTACACTAGTTGGCCCATCAACATTTTAGAAACTTTTGGCCCGATTGCCATAAAGCACAAACTCATCCCAGTTTAAATGGCCCAACAAGCCCATACCTCATGACAACAAGTCCAACTGAATCCAAATGATAATGGTCCTAAACGAAAATATAAAGGAATAGTCTCTATTAGTCCTACAACTACAGCTCACACGCGGGTTTACAGGGATGTAAACAAAGGCTCCCGTTGACGAAGGATTGCCCACAACTAGGACTCCCTACTCAAGGGTTCAAACGACCAAGTGAGGGCACCTTTTTTATACCTTACGGTACGTGCCAACGAGTTATGGTGAGTGACTGACTGTCAAATGGATTTCCCATTGTAGATTCCCTAGAGGGAGGGTGGAGCGAGGCTCTCTTAAGTACCCAAGCCCCTTAAGTTCTTATCGCTTGGTGTCGGGAATAAACAACGAGTCCTCCAAATTAGTCCATCACGGTAGGCTACTAGTACATGATTATCTGGGTGCCTTCACAACTTTTCCTTATAGAAATGTAGTGAATGAAGGAAGACACCAAACCATTACCTTGCTTTAAAAGTGCCTTTGATTAAACCCCTTTCAACCTACGGTAAACACGGTTAACTAAAGCACAAATCATAATCATTACAAGACATTATTTCGGGGCCAATTCTCTATCCCTAGTGGAGTCGCCACACTGTAGGACACAGAACTTGACGACATTGTTCTAGGCTTGCGGCCTAGTTGGGAGTACGAAATAACATGGAGTCGCCACCCGGTGTGAACCGGGACAAAGATTTAAGGATGCACTCACCCCTCGCAAGGGAAGACCTCAAACCGTTGGGTTCAGAATGGTCCTTTACTTATGTCACTTGTGATGATATGATTTATGCAATAAGCTAACCGAATCTACTCAACATATATGCTCAAGGGTAACCTATGTCTAATTCGTATTCATCAAAATAATTCCTAATCTAAGTTTGGATGCTTGAAAGTAATCATAAACTAAACAAAATATCATGCCTAAAATAACGTAATCATGCTTTGAAAATGAATAACAAACTAAGCTAAATCATGCTTTAATAACAAATAAATAACCTACGAACTACAACATACTCAAACACAAGTATGGATGAGACGAAATACGTGTCTCTTAAGTGGTATGTGGCGTTGTATCCCGAGTACAAACAGCACTACCGTCCATTCGGATTTAGCTACGGAATTTACGTCCGGGTTTCCATCCTATATACCCCAAAAGGGAACACATATTCCACTCATCCAACAATCACATCATGCCTCAAACGACTCTCATGCGATAATATTTTTAAAATAAACAAAATAAACGAAAGAAAATAAATAAAAAGGTGCACTCTGTTCTAACCTTTTTTTTCGTCTCACGAAAGGGCGTTACACGGCCGTTGGAAGGGTGGATGATCCGCAACTCTTCCGGTTCACTAACTCAACATTCTTCCTCGCTGTTTCGCTGTTCGGGCTGTTGTTTTCACTCCGTTTCGCTGCTGTTTTAAGGGTATTTTCTGGTCACTATTTTGGGTTAATTTGGGGACTGTTTTGGGCAGTTTTCTGGGCAGTTTCTGGGCAGTTTACTGGGTAGTTTAGTGTTGATTTATTGCGGCAATTTGTGGGCAGTATTGGGGGCTATGTCTTGGCAATTTGAGGGTGAGTGGCGTTGAAGGCTTGTGGGCAGAGTGGCTAAGCAATAGGGGAACAGGTGCGTGAGGGCTGTAGGGTATTTTGTAGCGTGAACGTGGGGACTGGTGATTAAGGGCGTAAGCAGCGTTTGTTGTGTGTGTTGGCTAGGAGCGTAGCGTGAACGTAGCAGGCTGATGACTAAGGGCGTAGGAGTGAATTGTTGTGCGTGTTGGCTAGGAACATAGCGTGAACATAGGGGTGAATTGACTTGGTTTCGTGAATGGAGATAGTGGGGGCTTGTGCTTGTAGCAGTGACGCTGTGTGAAAGGTGGCGTGATGGTGTGAAGCTTGGTGGGCTGCGTGGCGGCTTAAGAACGTAAGTGTAGTGTGTTTAATGGGCAGTCAGAGCGTGTACGGTTTGTGAGTGAGGATGAGTGGAAGGATAGTGCGTGAATGGATTGGGAGAGACCTGATTATGGGTACGGCTATGAGGTTTATTTCTTTGTGTTTTTCGTGAGAATCAGCCGGGGTTGAATGTATGGGTTAATGGTTCTTTTTATAGGCCAATGGAGGGGGTTTACCTTGTTGGAGAAGGAATAGAATTTGTGTATTAATTAGGAGATATTTTTAATTAAAAAGTGATAAGGGAAATCTTTAATTAAGGGAAGTGATTTGATTTATTCTTTTTAGTTAAGGATATGATTTAGTTTAATTAGGCAAGAGGTCCATGAGATTTATTTAATTTAGGAAGTGGATTTATTTAATTGGTAGGTGATTTAATTAAATTAGGAATATGATTTATTTAAATTAGGAATTTAATTTCAATTTAATTTAATTTGCTTTACTTTAATTTGATTTAATTTGTGACATGTTTTATTATTCGGATTGGGCTTGGTGTGTGGTTTAGGGATATGTGGGCATGGTTTGTGTCTTACGGGGGTTTGGGCTAAGGGTGTGCTTTGAAATGGAGGTCCAACGAGCGAGTCCGAAGCTAATCCAACGAGTTAAATCCAACCAAGTGTCAATTCTTGACCTTTTCCCTTCCAAGGTCCGTTTCCAGCGGCTTTCACAACTAAAGAGGTAGTGTCTCCATACGAGACTCATCATCGGGACTTACATGTAAAAATACAGTGCCTATAGTCGCATCCACTTTGATGGGACTTGTGCAGTGTGTGATAATGACAATCCTATCAAAGTACGTGCAATGCATTTTCACTTACCTAGCTTGCCAGCTGTCACTGGTTTTGCCTTTTGCTCCAAACTGAATTTGATGTTGTGCCATTCCTGGCGTGCTAAACCTCGTACCTAGGGTGTCGCGGTAGTCCACAATACTTGACGATAGTCCACGATAGTCCACGGTAGTCCACAACTCTTCACGATAGTCCACGGTAGTCCACAACTCTTCACGATAGTCCACGGTAGTCCATAACTCTTCACGATAGTCCACGGTAGTCCACGATAGTCGACAACTCTTCACGATAGTCCACGGTAGTCCATAACTCTTCACGATAGTCCACGGTAGTCCATAACTCTTCACGATAGTCCACATAATCCACATAGTCCACGGTAGTCCACATAATCCACGGTAGTCTTTGGTAGTCCACGATGCCACTCCTGGCGTGCTAAACCCCGTACCTAGGGTGTCGCGGTAGTCCACAATGTCATACCTGGAAAAATTGATGTTGTGTCTCCATACTCGGAGTGTCATACCTGGCAAAACTGATCTGATATCTCCATACTTGAAGTGCCATACTCGACAAAACTGATCTGATAATGATGTGGGCCTCGCCCCCAGAATGCCATACCCGGCAAGACTGTTACTGATGTTGATGTGGGCCTCGCCCCCAGAGTGCCATACCCGACAAGACTGATACTGATAATGTGATGGTTCGTTCTTGAACCATGTTGTGAGGTGGTCCATTCCCGAACCTAGCTCCATTCTCGGAGTGCCATTCCTGGCTTGTTCATTCCCGAACTGTGCTCCATTCTCGGAGTGCCATTCTTGACTTTGTTCATTCCCGAACCTTACTCCATTCTCGGAGTGCCATTCCCGGCTTGTTCATTCTCAAACTGTGCTTCATTCTCGGAATGCAATTGACGGCTTGTTCATTCTCGAACTGTGCTCTATTCTCGGAGTGCCATTCACAGCTTTCTGATGATGGGTGGGCCTTAACCCTGTGACTCATCCCCAAAACTGATACTGATGTGGGCCTCGACCCTAGGACGCATCCCCGAAATTGATACTAATGCATGAGCCTCGACCCTGGGACGCATCTCCAAAACTGATACTGATGTAGGCCTCGCCCCAAACTAATATTGATGTGGGCCTCACCTCCATACTGATACTGATATGGGCCTTGCCCCGAATTGATACTGATGTGGGCCTCGCCCCCAGACTGATATTGATGTGGGCCTCGCCCCCAGACTGATACTGATGTGGGCCTCGCCCCAAGACTGATAGTGATGTGGGCCTCGCCCTCAGACTGATACTGATGTGGGCCTCGACCCTGGGACTCATCACCAAAACTGCGGGTAATACGGGCTTCGCCCCCTGGGATTCATTCCCGAAAACTGCTGGTAATGCGGGCTTCGCCCCCTGGGATTCATTCCTGAAAACTGCTGATAATGCGGGCTTCGCCCCCTGGGATTCATTCCCGAAACTGATGATGCTATGTTGCTGTTTCTGGCTGGCTTGCATTTGCCGCTTTCTTTTTTTCTTTAAAAACCTGCGAACAAAAACAAGACAAAGATTGCGTGTATATGCTGTGTATGCATGCATGCATGAATGTGTTTCCTATTCCGATGGGTTAGGTCTTCCTTGTGCTTTTCGGTGCTTCTTGCCTACAACTGTTTATGGTCGCCCCCTAGGTCTACTTTCTGCGGACTCTCTACTGGTGATTGCTCAGTTCTCTTTAGTCTCATTGCTCAAGTTCTCGTTATATCCTTTATTTGCGGGGTGGTAGACTGGTTGCCCCCAGTCTTGATTTAGCTTTCTGCTCTCCGCTGTTTACACTAGGTCAGGATGAACCACATGGTGGGGCCTTCCATATCATCATACTATATTACAAGCTATGAACTAGTCTCAATAGTTATACATATCATTGTCCTCAAAGAATGCCCAGTATTAAAACAAGAGAACCTTCAAAACACCCGATGCAACTCAAATCCAAGTCTTTGAATAAATGATCTAAGCCAGACTCAAAGTGTGTGTGTGCAAATGTTCTTTTCACAGTCTGATCCTTAAGTAAGCCAACTCCATGATTTCGTTTCGAAAATCAGGATCGATGGGTCAAACCAACCTAGATGTCTCAATTATGCATGCACTTGCTTTTCTGTGCTCAATGTGGTATGGTTTTCTTTCTCTTTTGTCTCTTTCTTTTTCTTTTCATTTTAAACTTCTTTTTTTCTTTTTCTCTTTTTTCTCTTTCTCTTTTTTTCAACACACCTACCCTTTAAGGTAGCATTTCTCCTCATGGTGGTCCTAATACTCGCCCATGGGTAGCTTCACGCTTATCGGTTATAGGTGGTTCAATTTTTTTCTTTAGAGACTTCTCTTTCATTTTCAACCATACCACACATCATAACATAAGCAAATTAGGATAGACATCTAAGCAAACGGTCATTCACCGACCTACAATTTCATCAACTTGTCACTTTGCTAACTACTCAGGTTTTCACTGCTAAGAACCATAATCAAGTGCTTATGAGTCTAACATAGATCAGTTACTCAAATTATCAGATAAAAGCACGTCAAGGTTTATTGTTTCTAAGGTTTCACCCTAAGGCAATCGGTTTCATCATCGGACTTATGTCTAACTATCAAGGACTAAAAATAAAAAATCTTTCTTTTTTTCTTTTTTTTTTTCTGTTTTTTTTCTTCTTTTTTCTATTTTTTTCTCTTTTTTTTTTGTTTTTGAAGGCCCCCCAATGGTCTTTCTATCCTTGCAGTAAAGTTTTATTTTCCTTGGTTTCCTTTTCCACGATATCCATGTTTGCTAAACTCTTATTTGACAAGTCTTCTTTTTCCTAACCCAACGGATATCTATGATGGCTTTTAAGACACGAGGGTTAACATGATGCGTGAATGCATGAGATGCATGAGATACGTGCGATGTATGGAATATATAAGTCATAAGAATTTTACACTAGTTGGCCCATCAGCATTTTAGAAACTTTTGGCCCGATTGCTATAAAGCACAGACTCGTCCCAGTTTAAATGGCCCAACAAGCCCATACCTCATGAGAACAAGTCCAACTGAATCCAAATGATAATGGTCCTAAACGAAAATATAAAGGAATAGTCTCTATTAGTCCTAAAACTACAGCTCACACGCGGGTTTATAGGGATGTCGACAAAGGCTCCCGCTGACGATGGATTGCCCACAACTAGGACTCCCTACTCAAGGGTTCAAACGACCAAGTGAGCGCACCTTTTTTAATACTTACGGTACGTGCCAACGAGTTATGGTGAGTGACTGACTGTCAAATGGATTTCCCGTTGTAGATTCCCCAGAGGGAGGGTGGAGCGAGGCTCTCTTAAGTACCCAAGCGCCTTAAGTTCTTATAGCTTGGTGTCGGGAATAAACAACGAGTCCTCCAAATTAGTCCATCACGGTAGGCTACTAGTACATGATTATCTGGGTGCCTTCACAGCTTTTCCTTATAGAAAGGTAGTGAATGAAGGAAGACACCAAACCATTACCTAGCCTTAAAAGTGCCTTTGATTAAACCCCTTTCTACCCACAGTAAACACGGTTAACTAAAGCACAAATCACAATCATTACAAGATATTATTTCGGGGCCAATTCTCTATCCCTAGTGGAGTCGCCACACTGTAGGGCACAGAACTTGATGACGTTGTTTTAGG
This sequence comes from Zanthoxylum bungeanum, assembly GCA_019454045.1. Lineage (NCBI taxonomy): Eukaryota > Viridiplantae > Streptophyta > Magnoliopsida > Sapindales > Rutaceae > Zanthoxylum > Zanthoxylum bungeanum. Next base: position 230,653 of record SKCR01029733.1, read on the forward strand.
CTCGCAGCCTAGTTGGGAGTACGAAATAACATGGAGTCGCCACCCCCGTGTGAACCGGGACAAAGATTTAAGGATGCACTCACCCCTCGCAAGGGAAGACCTCAAACCGTTGGGTTCGGAATGGTCCTTTACTTATGTCACTTGTGATGATATGATTTGTGCAATAAGCTAACGGAATCTACTCAACATATATGCTCAATGGTAACCTATGTCTAATTTGTATTCATCAAAATAACTCATAATCTAAGTTTGCATGCTTGAAAGTAAGTCTTTAAACGGAAAACACACAATATCACACAATGAGCACATTGAACCATTAAACCAAAATAAACAAATAGCAATTTAAACATAATCATAAACTAAACAAAATAACATGCCTAAAATAACGTAATCATGCTTTGAAAATAAATAACAAACTAAGCTAAATCATGCTTTAATAACAAATAAATAACCTACGAACTACAACATACTCAAATACAAGTATGGATGAGACGAAATACGTGTCTCTTAAGTGGTACGTGGCGTTGTATCCCGAGTAAAAACCGCACTACCGTCCATTCGGATTCGGCTACGGAATTTACGTCCTGGTTTCCATCCTATATACCCCAAAAGGGAACACATATTCCGCTCATCCAACAATCACATCATGCCTCAAACGACTCTCATGCGATAATATTTTTAAAATAAACAAAATAAACAAAAGATAATAAATAAAAAGGTGCCCTCAGCTCTAACCTCTTTTGTCCTCTCACGAAAGGGCGTTACACGGCTGTTGGAAGGGTGGATGATCCGCAACTCTTCCGGTTCACTAACTCAACGTCCTTCCTCGCTGTTTCGCTGTTTGACCTGCTGTTTTCACTCCGTTTCGCTGCTATTTTAATGGTATTTTCTGGTCACTAATTTGGGTTAATTTGGGGACTGTTTTGGGCAGTTATTGGGCAGTTTACTGGGTAGTTTAGTGTTGATTTATTACGGCAATTTGCGGGCAGTACTGGGGGCTATGTCTCGACAATTTGAGGGTGAGTGGCGTTGAAGGCTTGTGGGCTGAGTGGCTAAGCGTGAGTGGAACATGTGCGTGATGGCTGTAGGGTATTTTGGAGTGTGAACGTGGGGACTGGTGATTAAGGGCGTAAGCAGCGTTTGTTGTGTGTGTTGGCTAGGAGCGTAGCGTGAACGTAGGGGGCTGATGACTAAGGGCGTAGGCGTGAATTGTTGTGCGTGTTGGCTAGGAGCGTAGGGGTGAATTGACTTGGTTTCATGAATGGAGATAGTGGGGGCTTGTGCTTGTGGCAGTGAGGCTGTGTGAAAGGTGGCGTGATGGTGTGAAGCTTGGTGGGCTGCGTGGCGGCTTAAGGGCGTAAGTGTACCGTGTTTAATGGGCAGTCAGGGCGTGGACGGTTTGTGAGTGAGGATGAGTGGAAGGATAATGCGTGAATGGATTGGGAGAGACCTGGTTATGGGTGCGGCTATGGGGTTTATTTCTTTGTGTTTTTCGTGAGAATCATCCGGGGTTGAATGTGTGGGTTAAGGGTTCTTTTTATAGGCCATGGAGGGGGTTTACCTTGTTGGAGAAGGAATATAATTTGTGTATTAATTGGGAGATATTTTTAATTAAAATGTGATCAGAGAAATCTTTAATTAAAGGAAGTGATTTGATTTATTCTTTTTAGTTAAAAATATGATTTAGTTTAATTAGGCAAGGGATCCATGAGATTTATTTAATTTAGGAAGTGGATTTATTTAATTGTATATGATTTAATTAAATTAGGAATGTGATTTATTTAAATTAGGAATTTAATCTCAATTTAATTTGTTTTACTTTAATTTGATTTAATTTGTGACATGTTTTATTATTCGGATTGGGCTTGGTGTGTTGTTTAGGGATATGTGGGCATGGTTTGTGTCTTACGGGGGTTTGGGCTAAGGGTGTGCTTTGAAACGGAGGTCCAACGAGCGAGTCCGGAGCTAATCCAACGAGTTAAATCCAACCAAGTGTCAATTCTTGACCTTTTCCCTTCCAACATCCATTTCACGCGGCTTTCACAACTAAAGAGGTAATGTCTCCATACGAGACTCATCATCGGGACTTACATGCAAAAATACAGTGCCTACACCCACGATCTTCCTTGAGGATAGATAACCATTTAATAGATTTCCTTACAGGATAGGAATATACCTGTCGGGCGAGGGTAGTCATAATTGGAACTTGAACTTAATGAATTCAGATAACTTAATTGACATGGGAATATGATTAATTGGGTTAAACTGGGTATTTGTAATTGACCATCGGAAGAGACTTTTACATAATTTCGTGTTCCAGGTTAGTAAATAAATATATTACCCAACTGTAAGATAACCACTTCATCTTTAAATAATATTGGAAGGAATCACAACCCTGGGTAGTTTATTAATATTGAATTTTCTAAAATCTACTTTCACGTAAATTTTATTTACTTGTTTTAAGTCACCATCCCAATCAAAACAATCAATCCATTAGATACCAGTAATCATTTGGCCTCATAAAATTAAAAGCCTAGGTATTAAGTCCTCGTGAGATCGATATTTTTTATACTACTTGAACGATATGTGCACTTGCGATATACGCGTGTGAAAGCACCGGTCAATGTCCACGATTCTTTATTATTGATGCGATCCATCATTTGTGATCGGCCTTGGCCAAAGTCTTTAAGAATCGTGACTTTACTCACATGGATACGTAAACCCCTTATGGTACACATATGAGCCGACGGATCCTATCTTTCTCCGTACTTGATTACTGAGTGCATCAGTCCACACCCAATGAACATCTAGAGGCCAGACCATGAAAGGTTTCTGACATACATGGCATCTAAGTGTGGAGGATCTCACACAAAATCAAAGTTATCCTATAGTCAAAGGATTACATATGCTACTCGACTCAATGAGATTCCTATTGACAGTGGTGTGCACTTCCAACTATTAGGAATCACATATGAGTCATTCAGTATTCGCTCCAATGAATACCCACATGTCTATACGAGTTTCCAAAACTAATGATACATCATGTTAAACCATTAGAACTCCAATTCCAATATACGACATGTGCTAGTCTTCTAAGTTATAGGAATACGACCGTATTCCAAAACCAATGACTAGGAATTTTTACTTTAAGAATAGTTTACACCTAGTGTTAAAACTATTCTAAGGTCGATGTCATTCTTAGCATATCTATACATCAATTTAATACGCGTAATGACAATACCATTATAAGGCATGAAATGAAAAATGTAGTTATTTTATTAATAAATAATAAAATATACAATTCGGATTAGCACTCCAAGCACCAACTCTATCAAACTCCCACTTGCTTAGTGCCAATCTCGATGGTACCGTAGACCTATCTCCTCCACATGTTAATCGAATAACTTAGGAGATAAGGCCTTTGTAAGCGGGTCTACTATATTGTCTTGTCCTTAAACCTTCAAGACCACTATGTCTTTTCGTTCAATAATCTCTCTAATTATGCGATATTTCTTTTCCATATGTTTAGACTTGGAATGCGCCCTCGGCTCTTTAGCATGCGCGATGGCTCCGTTATTATCACAATATAATGATCGAATCCACAATACTAGGCACAACGCCAAGTTCTGTGATAAAATTTATAATCCAAACAACTTCTTTAGCAGCTTTTAAAGACGCTATAAATTCCGCCTCAGTGGTGGAATCAGCTGTTGAGTCTTGCTTTGAACGACGCCAACTAATTGCACCACCATTAATGGTAAATATGTATCATGATGTAGATTTTATATCATCTGGATCTCCCTGGAAGTCGTAGTCTGTATAACCCTTAACTTGTAGTTCATTTTCTCCATATATCAAAAACTTATCTCTGGTGCCTTTAAGATATTATAGGATATGTTTCACAGTTGTCCAATGATCATTACTTGGATTAGATTGATATCGGGTAGTCATACTGACGCCAAAACTGATGTCAAGTCTAGTACATAACATAACATACATTATGCTTCCAATACAAGAAGCATATGAAAAGTTAGACAGCTTAACTCTCACTTCTTCAATTTGAGGTGCCATTTTCTTCAAAATATGTATGTCGTATCGGAAAAGTACATTTGCTGCCTTGCAGTACGTCGATTGTGACAACCCTATAAGCTTCCTAACTCTATCTCGATATAGCCTTATACCTAGTATATAAGAAGATTCACCCATATCTTTCATTGGGAATTTTTTGCAAAAGGTACGCTTTCCCACTTTTCATCATCCCTATATCACTTCCTATGATAAGGATGTCAGCTACATACAAGACTAGGAAAACTATCATGCTCCCACTAACATTCTTATAAACACATGGTTCTTCCCCGTTCTTGATGAATCTAGATAATCTAATTATCTCATCAAAATGATGATTCCGCTTCGGGATGCCTGTTTAAGTCCATAAATAGACTTTTGGAGCTTACAAACCAATTTTGAAGTCTCAATGGATACGAAACCCTCTGGTTGTTACATATAGATATCCTCCTTGAGGAATCCATTTAGGAAAGTGATTTTCACATCCATCTGCCGTATCTTAAAGTCGTGATATGCAGCAATGGCTAAAATAATCCTAATGGATTTTAGCATGGCTACCGGTGAAAAAGTTTCCTCATAGTCAATCCCAGGATGTTGAGTGTAACCTTTTGCTACCAGTCGGGCCTTAAAGGTTTCCACCTTTCCATCGGGCCCTCACTTACTTTTGTAAACCCATTTACAACCAATAGGTTTAACTCCGTTAGGAAGTTCAACTAAGTCCCAGACTTGATTGGCATGCATTGAATCCATTTCGAATTTCATTGCTTCCTGCCATTTACCCGAATCAATATCCAATATCGCTTCTTTATATGTAGTCGGATATGTTTCCTCAAAGAGGAGAACATCAAGGCTCACATCAGATGTTAAAAATAGTCTCTCATGAGGCTTTGATATTCTATTTAAATTATGTAGAACATGTATTGTAGATCATTCACCTAGTTGGATCTCTGGTTCCATCTCAGGTTCCTTAATGTTGGGAGCAAACTCATCAAGTTTAATCTCTATACAATTCCCACTTTCTCTCAAAAATTTCTTTTCAAGAAAAGTTGCAAATCGAACAACAAATACATTTCATTGCTCGGAATCACAGAATTGTCTGGGTGCTAGTTTATCCCACTGTGTAATTCTAACATATGCAGGACAACTCTAAATCTTTAAATGCTTAAGACTTGGATTTCTACCGAACCATATTTGATAGGGGGTCGTAGAAACAGCTTTCAATGGAACCCCATTAAGTATGTAGGCAATAATTTGTAAAGCGTAACCCAAATGTAATAAGGAAGATCTGTATAGCTCATCATTCTTTGCACCATATCTAATAAAGTACGATTTCTATGCTTAGACACTCCATTGTGTTGAGGTGTTCCTGGTGGGCTATATTAGGCAAGAATTCTATTCTCCCTTAAATAATTTCTGAATTCTCCACTCATGTATTCACCGCCTCGATCTGATCTAAGGCACTTGATGAATTTACTGGTTTGTTTTTCTACTTCGTTTAGGAATATTTTGAACTTGTCAAATATTTCCGACTTATGTTTCATCAGATAGACATATCCATATTTATAGTTGTCTTCTGTGAAAGTCACAAAGTATGTGGAACCATCATGAGCAGCATGATTTAATGGACCACACACATCGCTATGTCTAGCACGGTGTCCAACACCTTGAAATGGGGCCTTTGTCATCTTTCCTTGGATACATGACTCACAAATCGGATAAGGATCTAAGGTAAGATTTTCAATCAAACCATCCTTTACCAATTTGGATAGACGTCTAACACCTATATGGTCTAATCTCATATGCCATAATTCAATATTATTTAGTTCTGACTTTCTATTTGTATTTTTCTCTATATTAAAGAAATCTCTACATGTTTCCAAAACATAGTGACCATTTGATAAAAAAACATTCACATTTCAATAAATTATCTTTATCATACAAACATAAAGTTGCATCCTTAATGTTTATTTTATATCCCTCTTTATCTAATATTGGCAGCGATATTATTTGTCTGATAAGTGAGGGAACATAATAACAGTCATGGAAATCTAATTTAGATACATTTGGGAGATCTAGAACAACAGTTCCTATGGCATTGACATCCAATGTCTCGCCATTGCCAACTCTAAGCTGGATCTCTCCTTTATTCAGCTTTCTTTTAACCCTCATTCATGCAGGGAATTGCAAATATGAGTGGGACTGCCAGTGTCTAACACCCATCCACTATTTACTTCTTAGGCTAATGATATGTCAATAATTGGAAAAATACAAAGCGTATTTAAGGGTCATACTTTAAGCTCTGGACAATCCTTCTTCAAGTGTCCAGACTTCTTGCACTCTAGACATTGATCACGAGCTACTTTCCGTTTTGTGCCTTTGCGCTTCTTGGAGTTTTTCTTTGATATTTTCTTCTTCCTCATATTGATTTTCTTTGAATTCCAAGAAGTCTTTGAAGAGCCAGCACCACCATGAAGATACAGTGTGGGGTTTCCTTTCTTCAAATCTTGCTCCGCTGTGCGTAGCATGTTATGAAGTTCTTCGTATGTGGCTTGCATTTGATGCATATGGAAATTCAATACACTACCAGTATAAGAATCAGACAAAGAAGACATAATCAAATTACGGCCCAGTCATTGATTAAACACAATGCCCTGTCGTTCCAAATATCGAATTTGGTCTATCATGTTCAAAACATGAGCGCTGACAGCTCATCCCTCCTTGAGTTTAGCATGGAACAATTCCTTAGACCTTCAATAAAGTTCCATCTCTTGATTTGTGTCGAAAAACTCCTTGAGTGTTCGCATGATGCTCCAAGCATCCGGTACTTCAATGTACTATCTCGGCAAATCTGGAACCATCGATCCTAAGATGTAGGATTTCACCTTTAGGTTATCATCCTTCCATCTATCAAAAGTTTCTTGCTCTCCTGTAGTGGAGTCAGGATCGATATCAACAGACAGTGGATTGATAGTGACATAAGTCAACTTTTCATACTCCAATACAAGACGTATGTTCATTTCCCATTCGAAATAGTTCTCAGCTCCTTTTAACTTATAAGAATCTAAAAGTTTCATCAATGGATTAGTGGCAGCCATTTACAAGACAACATTTTTGAGTAGTTGCAGAATAATTTTTCATTTCAAAAGTGATAACACTAATTGATTATGGAATTTTAAATCTATTAGTGCCCTCCCACTACTTTACGTAATTCAGTAATCTCCCTTAACGAAAAAATAAAAATTTGACTATCAAAATTTCATAGCGAGAAGTGGATCCCATGACATTTACTCCAGCCTCACACTAATGACAATATTGGCTATTGTAAACTCATTAGGTAGAATTTCAATGTCAATCACTTTATGTGACTCCTAGTTTGGTCCTGGACCATTTCTTATCCTCACACTAATCACGATATTGGATTAAGACGTGTTCTAGGTGTATACTTGTCAATGTGCACTAATGAGCTTCGTATGTACACCCTCACACTAATGGCGATCTTGGGTGGCTACGTTAACACATCACGCTACATCTAATGTTTTACCGGAGCGACCTAAGTTCTGAGCACTTATATCGGTTAAGCCTTTGTGTAATTATTGAATTAATCCAATTAATTTAATTAGGTCAAAGTAAATAATCATGTTATCTAATAACACATGATTATCTTAGTTGATAATTATAATATCGAATATTATCTTTTATCAAAAATTAATCGGCTACCCAAGTGCTCAATGAGTACACTTCATATTGGGACTCTCTAATTTCAGACACGTTCATCATATAAGCCTAACTAATATGTACGGAATTCGGCCACCTCCGAATTCGTAAAAAACACGAACGACCTTTCTGAAATATACAAGTCGAGGTCATCACATATGTTTAACCATCCCTCCGTCGTAGACTATTTGAGTTGTGCTTAGGAAACATAGAATATACCGTCAAGTTTCCGAGCTGCACATCTCATGTCGACATGTCCACGATTCTTTACAACTGATCCGATCCACCCTAGGTGATCGGCTTTGGCCAAAGTCTTTAAGAATTGTGACTTTACTCAAATGGATACCTAAACCCCTTATGGTACACATAACGTGAAACGTAACAGAAATTTCATGGTTAAATTAAGTTATGTTTTCTAAGGTAGAAATAAATTATTTAGAAATTGATCTAGATTATTTTCTACATTTGATGTAGAGCAAAGCTTTCTTGAGGAATATCCCCGCTTAAATAAGGCAGTAAAGTGACATGTATTGGATCCATATTTCTTGGTCCGTCTAGTCAATATGATTTATGGATATCTTTCTAAGGCTGCATCCGAGAAAATGCCAAAGCATTGAGTGTGTAGTTGATAGAATTTTATCCATGTCGGATGTATATTTGATACAAGACAAATTCAAACGAAAGTGGAAATCCTGACCAAAGTTGTCAGGACTACATCAGTAGCTTTAGTTTGTCATTGGTAAGTGAAGCCCTGATACGCCATCTTGTGAATGTGCTAAATCTGTCATAACGAGAAACGGTCAGGACCAAAATCAGGAGTCACAAAGAGTGTGATTGACAATGAGTTGTCTACCTAATGAATATACGTAGTCAAGATCGTGCCAAAGCCATGAGTCGAAATATATTCATGGGGTCCTCCTCCCTCTATGGAATTCATTTTAATTATTGAATTCCCATTTTTTGTTGGGGATTACGGTATTATGTAAAGTTGTGGGAGACACTGATGAGCGGAAAATATATCAATATTTACCGCCCCTTTTACTTAATATTTTGTTTAGTTTCTCCGGTTTGATGAACGTTTTGATGTGTTTTAGTTTATTTTGCAGATAAAATAATAGCGGGACACAGTAAAATCATTTAGGACGAATGTGGGTCAAATAAGGGCAAAAAATGGACTTGACATATTAATTTTGGAGATTGGAAACTTGAAATGGTGTTTTAACGAAGTGCAGTTTTGGAAATTCCAGTTTTACGCATCTGTCGTATTTTGGGCATAACGTTTTACTCCGATATCGGATTGAGCTGATTCAAGTTCCTGATTAAAGAAGACTCAAAGATCTACAACTTTGAAAGACAAAATAATTTCGAATTCTGAAGGTTTCATGCCCGAAATTGATGAACTGTCCAGAAGTGTGTTGTGTGTAATTATTAAAGTCATTTTCAATCATTTTCAATCATTTTCAAAGCAAAAAAGAAATTAATAAATAAATAATAAAAATTATCAAATCACCACCAAACATGATAATCAATTAGTGGAGCAATTAATAATGGATTTGGTGGAGCAATTAGTGGAGCATTAATAATGGATTTGGTAGATGATTTGATGGAGGCAAAATTTTTCTTATAAATACAAAGCCATCTCATTTGTAAATTCATAATTTCTTCTAAGGAATTCCTTAAGAATACTAAGAAGATTGTATCTTGTTTGTTTATTTACAGCTTTCAGTAATTAATTTCCGCTTTCGTACTTTATTTGCTTTTCTTTACTTTTCAGTTTTTACTTTCCGTAATTTACTTTTACGCACAATACTTTTCTTTCTTTAATTTTCAGTTTTTACTTTTCAGTAATGAGGAGGTAACTCCCTTTTGCTGGGGTAAAAGGTAAAACTTTTATTACTAATATTTAGATTAATCTCCCTTAATTATAATATATAAACTAGTTAAAACCTGACTTAATGAGGATACCGCCATATTGGTCGGTTGGTAATTATTTAAATTGGTTTTAACCTGACTAAACTGGATACCGCCTGATTGGTTGGTTGGTAATTAATCATTAATTGACTTAATCTGGATACCGCTTATATGGTTGGTTGGTAATTATGATGCAAAGTTAATATATTATATTAAGGGAGATATCTAAAATATAAGTAATAAAAGTGGATCCTTTTACCTCAGCATTTTCTTTTATTGTACTTTTACTTTATTTACTTTTCAGCAATTTACTTTCAGCATTTACTTTTCAGCAATTTACTTTCAGCATTTACTTTTCAGCAATTTACTTTCAGCATTTACTTTTCAGTAATTTTGTAACATCCCGCCTAAACCATAATGCTACCGGCAGGAGACAGGCTAATCCAGCCTCCATAAGCCTCTGACTGTGACGAAATTTCGGCATGATGTATTCGTAACATCATGTAACCTGGCCTACAGCCAGCATCCATTTACAACATGAAAATAAAATCTTGGCCTTAGGCCGGTATCTCACATCAATGCAATCTAAGGGCCCATCTAATATGTAATGCAGACATATAAACACAATAAAATCAGGGCTCCATGCCCGAAAATGCGTATATACAAAAAATTTTCTAAAATAAACTCGTGCTTAGCACGTTATAACTTATACAAACTAAAACATAAGCTACTAGACTCATTATTTCCCCTAAGACCTGGTGACTGGCTGACTGCAACGCTGCTATCCGGCTCCTCAAGCTCTAATGTCTGTGGTCGACCGATCAGGTCCTCAACCTGCAAACTAACAAACTATTGTGGTGTGAGTCACAATGACTCAGTAAGTAACTATGCTCATTCCTTGAGCGTCAGGTGCCCAAAACTTAATTTTTTTCCATATTAACCTGGTTACTTATAAGGTCATTTAAACATCTATAAAGTCTGAATTAATTCTATAGTTCTTATTCGTTATATAAACAGGTTACTTATTACCAAATCTTAACATTTATCATATGAAGGGTAAATCTTTATTTTCTTAATCACTAAGTTAAGAATTAACCATATTACTCTTATCTATTTTTACTTCCATATTACCTACTACCAGTCTTTCTACTATTTATACATATATTGTAAATCATGATCCTTGTTTACGTGCAACATCTCTAATTTAATTAACAAGTTTCTATTTTCTAAGTCACTAAGTCAAGCCTTACTATGCTTTCGCTGCGCTACTCTAATATCTTAATACTTACCTACTTATTCTTTGCTAATCTAGTTTGGTTATTTACCATACTTACCTTTCTTTTATTTCATTGAAACATCATCAAATCGGATTTATAAAATTTCTTTCTATGTAAACATTTATCATACAATCTTCAATCAAGAATACATATATAATTGTAATCATATTATCATTCACTAGTATCCACAAAAGGTTTCTTTCTATGTAAACATATAACTCATACAAACATCAATCAAATATACATATAAGTGTAATAATACTATCATGCATAGATGTCAGTTATATGCAACTCAAAGGATTTCTAGAACATATATGGTCTGTATACACAACGTATAACTATACTCTACTTTAATATGTTATACTTTTAGAAAATACTTTTCTTGAAAACTCTTTCTGCAACTCTTTATAAAACCTGTCTTTCTGAAATACTGTTTTCTAAAAACTGTTTCTGAAAACTGTTCATCTGAAAACTATTTCCCAAACTGAAGTTAATTTGAAATCTGTAGCTGAAAACTGAAAACTGAAAAACTGTTTCTAAACTCTGTTTCTGAAAACCGTGTACTGAAAATCTGAAAACTGAAAACTGCTCTACGTCCAGGACCATAACTCAACTGGACGTCTCTCTACACCTAGGACCATAACTCATCTGGGCATCTCTGAGAATCAGGATTTCGGGACCCTGTAGCCCCTAGTCCTGCTCGAGGATCTGAGAGCGTCCCCTCAGTCCTCCACATGTGCACATGCGTCCATATCCGTCAATTCCAAATTAGTGTACAGCTGGGATGGGTCAAATCCCAAATCCCGAATCCATATGATATCTGTCAATTCCAACTGAATCTCAAGTTACATACTGGGGTGAGTTTTTCCCTCATGCCCCGAAAAACATAAAACCATATTTTATAACATCAAAACTGTAAAAACATTTTCTGAAATGCATTCCTTTAAAAAAAATATTTGAAAATACTTTTGGTTCCAGATCATATTCATTATCAACACTAGAAATCATACAATGCATGTGCTCAATGTACTATACTTACAGGTATAATCATACAATTATATATATAAATTCATATTCATGAATACTTGTAAAGTAATAATATAAAACTTCACTTTTATACATTAGGACTGATCAGGTTCTGCTTTTACTAGGATCAGACTCGGATTTCAAGGGCTGACTGTGCCTCTTGAGTAGGGTCTGATCGGGTATTAAACTTTCAGAGTCTGATAAGACTCTCTGGTCAGGATCTGATTTGGTCCTTTGAATATCAGGGTCTGTTTTATTTTCTGGTTCAGGGTCTAACTCAATTGCACCATGTCAAGGTCTGCTAGGGCTTCTTGATCAAAGTCTGGTTTGGTTCTTGATTGTCAGGGTGTGAATCGTTTTACTAAGCAGGGTCTGAATCATTTCACTAAGTAGGGTCTGAACTATTTTGTTAAGCAGGGGCATAAGCTTATGTTCAAGGTCTGATCTAGGACTAATCTGGGCCTGATCAGAGGCTCATCTTAGGGGCTGATCTAAAGATTACTCAGAGTCTGATCAGGGGTAGCTAAGAGGCCATTTTAAGAGGCATAACTATGGCTGAATTAGAGTCTGTTATCACACTGAATTCATTCTCATAATCAATACACATACAAATATATATTCATGCCATCACCTAAACCATAAGACTCCACATCTCATTTATCATCTTCAAGGTTTCGAGTATGACCCCGAATGAGCCACTACTACTTCTGATTTCATTATTGCTACTGTTTCTACTTCGCACCACTGCCACCGCATTTCCACCACTACCCCAATCTTAATCCCAGATTTCAAAAACACATAAGTACATGGATGTTTTATTACTTTTTCTATTAAAAGCTCCAACTTAATTACCTAACAAACTTGTACCTTAAATCCAGAATTTCCTAAATCCTAGGGATTATTGTCAGTTCTTCACCAAATTTAGGGTTTGTTACTGCCGACTTCTACTACCCTTCTTTAATCAAGTGAATTTCTTTCAACCTCAAAATTAAAACCAGATTTAAGTATTTGATTTACTCCCTATATTTATTTTGTTTTATCCAATTAATGAATCTTTTACCCAAACTAAATCCATCAAATAAGAGAGCTCAAGGATTTCATTGACATAGTGTACTTACCCAAATGCTTTTCTTTCCGAATCTGGCGACGTGAACACGCCGGAGACTCACCGGCGACCAAAGCCACAGCTAGACGTCCCTCTCTTTATCGCACACTGCCTCTTCTTCTCTCATTCTATTTTCTGGTTTCTTTTGGTTCAGCCCCTCTTTCCCTTTTGCTGCTTCTGATACTCACGGCTTCTCTCATTTCTTCCCTCTCTCTCTTTTTCTCCTACCCTCTTCTCGGTAATTTCTTCCTCTCTGTTTTCCCTCTTTTCTCTCTATCAGTCCTCCCTCTCAAGTTCTCTGCTATGTTTTCCTTTTTAACTCCTTCTGATTTCTCTCCCTCTGCCGTGTCTCTCTCTCTCTGTGTTGTGTATCAGGTGTGTGTGTGTTTATTAATTTGATGTGTGTAGAAATTTCTAATTCTGTGTGTGTTTAATGTGTACACGTGTGTGTTTAGAGATGTCTAAGCTATTTTTTATTATTAGTATGGTAATTATCAATTCCATCCCTCAAGTTTTCTTATTATTATCTCTAACTAATTCATAAAAAAAATCACATTAACAATAAAAATTGCCAACTCGCGTTTGCAACTCGGCCTCGCTTGCGAAAAATAAAATTCACGTAACACCTAAAATAATCTGGGATGTTACAAATTACTTTTAGCATTTACTTTTCCAGCATTTAATTTTCAGTATTTAATTTCAGCATATTTACTTTCCGTCCTTTACTTTTCAGCAATTTACTTTTCAACATTTACTTTATGTCTTTTATTTTATTTAAGTTTTTACTAGCCCTAGTTATGTGTCGTAACTAAGTTAGTTATCTGGGGTTGTGATGAAGTCTAATATCACTGATTTAGAAGGGGTTATTTTGTAGTTTGTGTAATTTAAAGGTTTACTTATTAAGTCTTAAGCTTAATGCGTCTTGTTATTGGCCACTAATAAGATTGATTTGGTAAATCTAAAATAAACTTGACAAATGAATTTTAGGTTTCAGCCTTAGACTTAATAGCCCACGATCTTCTTGGGATAGATAACCCTTTAATAGATTCCTTACAGGATAGACATATACAAGTCGGGCGGGGGTATCCAAATTGGAACTTAAATTTAATGAATCCAGATAATTTGGTTGACATAGACATATGGTTCAATTGGGTTAATCTGAGTATTTGCGTCTGACCATCGACATAGGCTTCGTATAATTTTGTGTTCCAGGTTAGTAAAACCGATAAATTACACAAACATAAAATAACCACTTCATCTTTAAAAAGATATATTAGAAAGAATCACAACCCTAGATAATTTTATAAATTTGAATTTTTCCTCAACCTACTTTTACGTAATTTTATTTACTTGTTTTTAAATTAAAAATCATCATCATTCAAATCAATCAAACCTGTAGATACTAGTAATCATTTGAAC